>JADBJO010024931.1:12500-24486 GCA_016801955.1 Conus betulinus
AAGATGCGGATAATAATATATTAGTAAGTGAGCAGACCTTTCCCTGGCTGGCTGTCGGTGGGCTACAGAGAATGGCAACAAATGAAAGAATGTCTACCAGTAATCAGCGCTGTCTCAGTACTCGTACTTGAGGTTAATATGTAGGCAAAACAGTGCAAGTCAACAACGAAGCGGGAAAAGATATGCTCATATATCACTTCCTAAGTGGTCCCAAATCCACAAGCCAGTTTCTTTCTATTTATTCTAAATTCGCTGTTCTACCTGTTTTTTGTAAGTTCCTTTTTGTTTGATGCCTCCTTTCTCCATGTAAATAATCGTAACTCTAACATTGTGAGTACTTTCTCTGCGCGACTTCCTACAGTACACGTGGTTAGGTGCTTAAGCCACAAGCCAGGTTCATCGTATTCATAAATTTGCTGTTTTATCTGCTCTGCGCAGGCTTTTTGTTTTGTTGTTTGTTTGCCTGTTTTCCAGATGCAACCAATCGTAACTTTAACATTGTCAGAACTTTCTCTTCTTGTGCTTTCTGTCGTCTCTGCATGACCACAGTCCACAAGTACAGAAATGGGCTAAGAGCAGGGCCGAGTGGTAACCCAAATACCACACCAACATGTCATGGGTATTGTTGAACATTGGAATACCATTTGTAGCCATCGCCGTAACAAAGCCGAGAAAAAGCCAGCTCACGCTGTTTGTGGCCACCACTGTTCTCATCAGGTACACCGCAGAATGCACGGACCTTGATGATGAATCAAGCAGACTCCTGAATTTAGGTGTTCGTCTATAGATCACAAACTGTCCAAATATTATTATCAAGTAGATCACGAAATTGATAGTAGCAATGACATTTGACCATCGGAAATCTTGGTTAGATTTAAATTGATTAATCAATGCCATGCGGCACAGAACTGATTGACCTTGAAGTCCCCGCTGTGACAATTTCGGAAGAAATGGTATTAAGGGATATAGGGTTCCATTGCACCATGGTACTATGAAAGATGACCTCAGCAAAACTGTCCTCACTGTACGTAAGCTTTTGCCAAAGCAAACGACAATGACGTGATCCATAGTGATGAAGCCAATGATCAAGACTGACACCTCACTGGACAGATAGAACAGAAACTCGGCCACTTTGCAAAACAGGCTGTTTATCCACATCTTTTCGGAGTAAATGTACCGACGATTGAATATCTCATTGGCTACAACAACAATACTGACGTGATATCCCGAACAAGATTGGGCAAAAAGCAAATTGGCAATCATCAACAAATTGCTTTCAAACTCTCCTTTGACTGAGAATAAACTGATAAAACCAGCCAAGTTTCCTAATGTTGCGCACACACTGACCACCCAGAAGAAAATTCTGTATAGTTCAGTTGGCATCAGATTTGTACATGAACGAAGAACAGTGTGGGGAGCTGAGCAGTCTATTTTGTATGAATGTTTCTGAAGAAATTGTTCACAGCAGCAGAATCTGTAATTTGAAGTCAAAATATATTGTATATGATTGGATCCAGATAACAAATCCAAAGGGAAATCTTCAACAGGATTAAATCTAATGTCCACCTCATGGAGATAAGGCATATTCTTAAAACCTAAAGATGCAATGACTTTAATGGCGGAAAAGGAGATATTTAAATGGTTCATCAGGGGCAAAAACATAAACCATTCACTGTTCAGAACATTAAGATTTGTTTGTGATATATCTATCCGCATTAGTGAGTAATGAATACGTTTTGCAGGGTTATTCATTACATTCGGCCTGATTGGATTTCTTGCTAATAGTAGGTTTTCAAATTCCGTAGCTCAAGAAAATAAGACATGTCAAAATGATTATATGGTTGCTTTCAAGATTCACATATTGTAAGTTGAGAAGCTGTGTGCCTGATATATTAAAGATATTGCAACGAGACAGACTGAGACGAATCAGATAGATATTTGTTTTAAAATCATTCGGTGTCATCCCTGACCCTGGGGCGTCCAGGTATCGAAGCTGTGGAAAGAGATCGACAGGAAACGTGTTTATGCACAGGAAGGAGTGTCCTTGACATAGACAACCGTCAGGACAAGTCATAGCGCACACAGTTCATCATCTCGCTGTGGGCACTGGCCCCAGCCATCACACAGATGATCTCCATGGAGACAAATTGTAGACGCCCGACACCGGAAAAACCCAGAACAACGAAACTCTTGACAGTCGTGCTCATCCTCTCCATGAATACAGTCAGAGAATCCATTGCACCGAGTGTAGACAGGAAGACAGTACAGCCACGCAGAAGTACAACGATAATGAGATTCAGGACAAAGGTCTTCAGTTTCCATCGTCTGTTGTGTAAAGTAACCAGTACCATCAAGGTTGATGTAAAATCGCTGCCCCATGTGCACATCTTTATACTGAATACAGAATGTACATGAAGCCCAGTTCTGTTGACAATCAACCTCATCAGAATCATCCACACAATCAGAGTGTTCATTACATCGTTGACTGTATAATACACACTGACCATTTGAACACCCAAAGCCTTGACAATAAGGATGCTCACAAAATGACTCATCAGCATTGTCTGAACAGTCCTGTCTGAAGTCACAGACTAAAGTGTAATGTAGTGATATAACATCATCATTGCAAGTAAACATGCCATGTCCACATGAAATATTTCTTTCAGAAGGTGATAGCGTGTTGTCCTGCCCAGAGCTTGCATTCAGGAATACAAAAGTTTCAGAATGATAGAAGTTGCCACAGCTGCTATCGGGGTCACAGTACAAAAATGTGTGGATCACGTGACTGTGTGAACAAACCAGTAAACTTTGCCTAGTATCTAAGAAGGTGGACTGTCTTTGGGTCGGTGCTGATTTAAGGGGAAACGCACCAAATGCTGGTAATTTCATTTCGCATAACATTTCTGATGATAACGCTGCCGCCGGATCTATGTACAAACCACTTGAAGACCATTCGCCCATTTTATCAGACCTGGAAACAATGAAACTGCGAAACGATGCATAACTAAAGTGATTCATATTGTAGATTATAGTATTGTCAAGCCATTTACGGAATTTACTATACATGAAATGTCCCAAGCACAAGCCCGAAGTGTAACCCAAAATTACGAAAAAGAGAAAATAATTTTGAAAGATCTGTAGGGATTCTTCCAATTCATTTCTAGTTTTTACAGAAGCTATTTGCTGACCATATTTCTGACATTCACTGGCCATAAGTACAGTATGTGGAAACGTCTGATACAAGTAGTTTGAAGCATTTGTTAGTTGAAGCCACCATCCCCTGACACCCAGGGCTACTAAAGGGACAGTGCTCTGTTTCATCCCGTCCATCTTCACACTCTGTCTTTAGATTGCACCACAGAAAGAGATGAAAGTTCGAGTAATTAGTCACGGAGCAGTTGAACAACCCACTGGGCAATTTATAAAGGCGTTCAGAGACCGGGAGAACAGAAAAGGACATTTTGAGAAACCTCAGACTGGAATGCTTGTTAGTGAAGTGAACTCTGAAATATGAAGCCAGAAACATAGACGCTGGTGTGGAACGTTCAGTACAAATACGAGCACCGTATTCTTGAGATGCATTGTGTTTCTTGTATGTCACTTGTATCCTACCTCTACCAAGACAAGTCTCGAGTGTATATGACTGCAAAACGCTCACCATGACGACATATACAGAATGCAATGTCAGGTCTGTACTGAAGTGAATACGCTTATTCCTGTGTGGTACAGCTATATATTGACAGTGTTCTGTCCTGAATTTTATAAATAAATTATTAAATTTAGTTGTTTGAATCTTGATTGTAGCTGTTGGCGTGTTTCTGATCATAATCCACATTGAATTTACAGATGACACCCAAAACATATCTTGAAGAATTCGATAATCACTTTTCAAACTTAGATTCTTGACACCTGTTCGCTTTAACATTATAGAAACTGTCCACATTTTCCTGTCAGTGTAGCCATACCAGAACGGCAAGTGTTGAACGTGAGCACGCACATACATACCGGTGTCACCTTCACGTGCAGGTTACAGAAATCAGTGGAACCGCCACACTTCCCATATACTGCTCCCTGGTTTGCTGTAAACTGTTTCACGTTGATGCTATCACCAATCAGATTCATTTCTCGGTAGAAATGTTGTACGTGTGTTGTTTTGTTTCATGAGAAAGTCCACACCGGGACAAATGTCACCAATCTTGTGAGAAACGAATGTTGTGTCCATATTGGTGTAGTGATTTGTGGCAGATTCTGCACATAAAATGAGCCCAGTGATACCTCAGATGCATCAGACAAACCCACCACCAGCACATATTTTGTTAGCTTTGTTTACTCTACTGGGGGACACAACTGACTGCAGTTTTCATGCATTTTAAACTGCTTGCCATCATGACACAATAGTTTCCGTTGTATTCCACTCTTAGTCACTTTGTTCCCTGTGTTTTCCTCTGCTGCCCTGGCTTGTGTATTGGCTGTATAGATGGCTTGACTTTTAATCTATCCTATACTTTCTTCCCTTCGTCTTCCTTCCTCATCCTCCCCTTCGCCCCCCCCCCCCCCCCCCCCCCCAACCCCGCCCCCCTTCACTTCGCTCACTTTTTTCAAATGTAACAAAGAACTGCTGTTGAAATGATGTTTATCATTTTCATTTAAGCACACGCATGTTCACAAACAAACATGGTAACCAAGACAAATGAGTGTGATACCTGTCACGGGCAAAAGATAGTACTTGTGAATAAGAACTCTCTCTCTCTCCCTCCCTCTCTCTCTCTCTCTCTGTCTCTGTCTCTCTCTCTCTCTCTCTCTCTCACACACACACACACACACACACACACACACACACACACACACACACACACACACACACACACACACACACACACACACACACACGCACACAAGCAGACATGTACACTGAGCTGGCATTGTCGCCGGGCGATTAGGATCGTGAACGGCATTCGTTTAGAGTTTTGGGGTGTGTAATTATTTCATCCTGGGAGCAAGAGTTACCCTACTTGTTCGATATCAATTTCACTTTTAACTATTTTTAACTATTCTCTGCCTCATTTAAGATTTTTTCTTTCTTCTTAATTAGTTTCGTCATATTCTTTTTGCAATTAACAGCAGAAGGTGTTTATATCACAGCCTGCTGAGCGAGAGTAATGTCAGGGTGAGATTCCAGCCATTGCAGAAGTGTGGCTTCGTTGGACCTCCTCCGTTTTTCTGCCAGTGTGTTGAAGGTATACATAAACGGATTGATCGCAGAGTTCAAGGGCAATACAAATATAGCCAGTACCACGTTTACTTCTTCAGAGACGGGAATACCAGCCATAGCCAACATTCCACACAGTCCAATGGGAAACCAGCACATGAAATCCGTAATGGCAACAGTGATTAGTCGCGCTGGGCAATAGTAAAGTCCCGTGATACATTTGTCGTGTTTGTCTTGAAAGCATTTTTCTGTATCGACCAGTAGATGAGCGCTTGGCCAGTAGAGATGAATAAGAAAAGAATGCAATTAAGGACAACAAATAGACTGAACAAGTATTCTTTTCCTTTAAAGTCTTCTTTCACCACTGATAGCGGAATGCAGATGCCTGTTTGACCATAGAACTCCCAGTGTGACAGTATGGGAAGTAAAGGCAGTGAGGCCAGAAACCAACCGACGGACCAAGTCAGCAGACAAGCTGTAGCTGCTGACGTTCTCTCAAATCGCAAGTTGCTGAATGGAAAATGAAGGACAAGAAAACGGTCCAGTGTGATCAACCAAATGATCAGAGCAGACACTTCACTGGACAACAGACACAGAAACCCGGCCACTTTGCAGGCTATACTGTCTTTCCAAGTGTCATCCAGCTGGAGATATCTGCCACGGAACTGTTCATCTGCTACTCCAATGATGGCAGTGTAGACACCCATCAGAAAGTCAGCTAGCGTAAGGTTGAGGACTAGCACACTGAATCCGCTCGACAAAGTCATACTCCTTGCAAATGAACGTGCGCAGAAACAGAAGACATTACCACTTATCGACATACATGTAGTCAGCCAAAGAAAACCACGATAGACCCAAGATTGTAATAAATCTGTGCATGAGGAAATTTCGTCTTTCGGGGATTGACAAGTGGCCACTTCAAATTAATCGGAAGAATTTGGGGGCAGCAGCATATTCTATAGTTTCCTGTTGATAGAGCGCGCAGATGGAAAAGACCTTTTGAACAAATTTAGAGGGAAATTGGCCACTGGGCTGCCATCCAGGTAAAGTTCAGTCAATTGTGGCGTGAACTGAAATCCGCTTGGACCCACGGTATGAATGGCAGTGAACATTAAGTGAAGCTTCTGTATATGAACAAAATGCTGAAAGACTCTAGAATCAAACACTTCCCAGTGCAGTGAAGGAAAGATCTACCAGCAACAGGTAATGATGCTGAACGACAGATGATAAATCAGTGTGAAGGGAGGTGATGGGGTTGTGAGAAAGTGACAATGTTTGTAAATTGCCCAACGCCAGAAAAGCAGTCATGTTCACTTGCGTCAGCTCGTTGTCACTGAGGTCAAGAAACCTCAGATTGCACAATTTAATGGTAGGGAAGATAGTCAAAGAGCACCGAGCAAGTACAAGGTGAACAACATAGGTAAGCTGGCTGATATCAGAAAGCGTTATTCCTGAACTGGTTCCATCCAAAAAGCGAATATATGGAAACTTTGTCATGGAGAACGGCTGGATACAAAAGAACGAGTAGCCTTGACACAGGCAACCCACAGGACAACTTATATCACACACTATTTCATCATCACGCATTGGACAGTGAGGCCAGCCATCACACAGGTGGTCAGTGTGTAGACAGGTTGTGGATGCTCTGCACCTGAAATACCCTGAACACGTCATGTCCTCACATCCATCTTCGTCCATACGATCTATACAATCATACATGCCATTGCATCGTGTGTAGACAGGCACACAGTCATTGAAGTCACCAGGACAACGATAATGGGTGCCAGGGCAGGATTCGTTGAAATACATTGGGTGTGAGTGAAACTTCGTAACACCATCAAAACTGACCAACGCAGGAGAGGAGAAGAATGGGTAATGCACAAGCCATTCTCTGTACACACTGCAGTTGTGTTCTTCTGAGTGATCCTGACAATTGGGTGTTTGATCACACACCTTAGTATACGAAAGACACTGACCATTATCACATGTAAACATGTTGATGCAATCAGGATGTATACAGAATGATTCATCGCTGTTATCTCCACAATCGGATGCAAAAGTACACACCAGAGTATATGACAGAGTGGTGACGCCATCACCGCATGTAAATGTAGGGATTAACATGGTGTTCTTACCGGGAGAAAAGAAACAATTGTAATGCGAGGAGTCATTGTGAATATGACGAAATGTATGACCTTGAGTGCGCAATTTCAACTGATTCAAGCCACACAGAAGAAAGGTGTATGTCACATGACCACCGTCACATAACGTCATGGGTTTTTGTTGCCGAGGCAACACAAACTGAGAGCTGTTTAATGAGACTGGTTTGCGATGAAGTGACTGTGCACCAGTCCTATTAGTTGAGAATGCACAAACTGTACCGTTCAATGATTTCTCTATGCCATATTTTCGCACACAGGGAGATGGCACGTATATCATATATTTAGAATATGTCGAATGATGACAATGTATACTCCGCCCACCTTGATAGATTCCACAGTCACAATAACGAAATGTATGATAAAGCACTACTCTGTCCTGAAACAACTCATGTTTGTACATTGGAGGAAATGACAAATCATTCGAGATCATACCAACCCAAGAATAAGACAGCTTCTTCCCAGAGACCCCTGTCATGTTAAAAACTAAACAAACCCAATCCATCACACATAAAGGTAAACCTACTGTGCCCCCCAAAGAATAACAATGCTCGTCGATTACTTTTTTTTATATCTATACTATCAGCATCAAATCCAGGCAGATCGCGTACAAATGAGTAGCACCGTCCACACATGGCTATCTTGCCCTGACAGTCAGGACTGCTGAAGGGACAGTGCCCTGCTTCGTCCTGTCCATCCTCACACTCTGCCTCCAAGTTACATTCCACGTGGTGACGGAAACTGGAATAACGAGTGTCTGTGCAGTTCCAGAAACCAGTAGGCAACTTTTGAGGAGCTTCACTGTCTGGGAAGAAGGTAAAGGAAAGTTGAAAGCAATGAGTCATGATGCATGATTCTGTCTTGACTTCAAGACTCAGTGTTGTGGCATTGCATACATATGCAATCGCAGATTTAGAAGAACGTGTACTCCATACAGTAGTTTGTGCTACCCTAGGATCGTTAACTGGTCGATCAAACTGCTGGAAATGACGATGTAGGGTGATGAAAGGCTCTTGCAACTTGATTTGTTTTGAAACTGAGTATGGCCGTATTTCTGATCGGAACAGACAAATATCCCCACACGTACGCAGGGCCGTCATGACTCATATTTGCTCTCATTGTCATGTAGCCAGACGAAGGGGATGTCATTACAACAATGACGGGTCCTAGGTCTTGGCTTTCTTGGTTTGCTGGCACCACAGAAAACTATGACAGTTCAATGAACCCGCGACTAACATAACAAATGGGTGTTCCAGCTTAATACATAGTTGCTATGTGTGCGTTTGAAACTGAAAGTTTTATGCTATTTTTGTCATTTTATGTTTGTCGGCATTAAGAAGCCCCAAAGTCAAAACGCATTGTTTGGTAACTTGTTTGTTCCGTTGGTTTCTCGGTTCAGTGACTTTAGTTTTGCTCTTCAGCATACATTTTGAAATAAAAACTTTTCCATGATGACATTTCATCCAAAGCCGAAGCACCTTTCCAGCGACCTCTACGGGAAGAAGTTCATTTGTCCGCTATGAGGTAAATTATGTTCAACTGTCTGTTTTACGTTATTTACGCATTTGATTTGTTTACTTTGTGTTTGTCTTTTGATCTCCTTTGCATCATTGGGTGGATCCTCAGGCATAGGCCAAAAGATTGCCCCCTACACTTTACGGAGGAGCTGTTGGCCTGCGCTTGCTTTTTCCCCCACTGTTAGATTGTTCGTGTTTGGGCTTGTCTGACTTCATTCAAGTTTAAAAGGCTGTGCCAGTCTTGAATAAAAGTTACTCTGAGTTAGGTTTCTTATGGGAGCAAGAGTTACCCTACTTGTTTATTGTTTACAAAGTTTTATAGATGGAGAATGTAAATATAGTCTGCGCCCTTAAGTTCTCACGTTCCTCTTGTAATGCCATACCGTTGGAAGAGAAGATTTGTTTGTGTCAGGATGAAAGGAAATCTGCTGGTGATGTTTTTTCCTATAATGTCGCACCTTTCTGTTCTGGATAATAAAGATGCAATTCAGCGACTGCAATGTGTATTTGTGTTGTAATTACATGTTAATAATCTCGCTTCATTTTTTTTTTGTTGTTTTGTTGTTGTTGTTGTGTTTTCTTCTTTTTTTGCTATGGGTCGGTGGACAATGCATTAAATCCCCTCTCCTCTCTCTCTCTCTCTCTCTCTCTCTCTCTCTCTCTCTCTCTCTCTCTCACACACACACACACACACACACACACACACACACACACACACACACACACACACGGGCGCGCGCACGCACACACAAAGAGAGACAGGCTGACAGACAGACAGAGGCGCGCGCCATCACGCACATGCGCACCCATAGAAAAGGTGATAATAAAACCTGCGCCTAAATTTCTTTAGTTCCCAGACATGGAGAAGATCAAACAAACTCAGCTGTAGTTAAAATATCTGGCTTTAAAAGACAGACTAACGTTTAAAGGGAAAGGGGTATGACAGGAAGCCCTCCTTCAGCGAGTGATTTCATTAATGCATTGTTCCTCCAAAGGTCCACTGTGATCAACCCAAATGATCAGAGCGAACACTTCACAGGACAACAGACATAGAAACCCGGCCACTTTGCAGGCTATACTGTCTTTCCAGGTGTCATCTAACTGGAGATAACTGCCATGGAACTGTTTATCTGCTACTGCAATGATGGCAACGTAGACACCCATCAGAAAGTCAGCTATCGTAAGGTTGAGGACGAGCACACTGAATCCGCTCGACAAAGTCATACTCCTTGCAAATGAACGTGCGCAGAAACAGAACACATTACCACTTATCGACATACATGTAGTCAGCCAAAGAAAACCCCGATAGACCCAAGATTGTAATGAATCTGCTCATGAGGAAATTTTGTCTTTCGGGGATTGACAAGTGACCATTTCAAAATTGCTCAGAAGAATTTGGGGGGCAACATATTTTATAGTTTTCTGTTGATAGAGTGCGCAGACGGGAAAGGGTAATTTCATTAATGCATTGTTCTTCCAAAGGTCCAGTGTGACCAACCAAATGATCAGAGCGGACCCTTCACTGGACAACAGACATAGAAAAGGGAAAGGGGTATGACAGGAAGCCCTCCTTCAGCGAGTGATTTTATTGATGCATTGTTCTTCCAAAGAGGAGGTCGGCAGGCCTAGCAAATGACAGCTGTTTCGCTCAGTGAAGAGATCGTCAGGCTTACTACGGGATCCCGGTTACTTACTTAGAGAGAACCAATTCACTGTAAGCAAAAAGAAAACTCTCGAAAAGTAGTTTCCCTGAAGACAAGATAAGCGCCTCCAGAAAACAAACAAGAGCACTCAGTGGAAGAAAAAAACTAAGAATTTTAAGTAAAATGGGAAGCTAAAATTTGGGTCAAAAATTCCAAAAGCAGTCGTGCAAAAGACACAGCCTATGAGGACCGGTAGACAACAATCCACAAGGATTAATGATTACTCATAAAACCTCAAGCTTAAACACTGAACACCTCTCCACAAGCTGGAAAGGCTCTCAGTTTGTGCAGGGCATGCAAAATAGAAGAGATGATAAAACCTGCTGCCCAAACGCCTTTTATTTCCAGACAGGGAGTCGAGTCGAGCAGATGTAAAAACTCATTTTAAAGAGACATTACAAATAATTTTACTCTTACAATTTTTATCATAACTATTCGTATATTTCCTAAATTCTATCTTACTGCATCTACCATTATCTTTTTTTTTTAATTACCATTATTATATATATCATTATTAGTTGTTTGTTGCTGTTGTAACCATTGCTGTAGATATTCTTCTCGTTCTTCTTCTTCTTCTTTCTTTTCTTCTTTATCTTCTTCTTGTGCTATTATCATTATTAACATCACTATAACTTATTGTTAGTATTATTCTTATATGATAATAAAGCCTTTATAGTTATTATTATCATCATTATTATTATCATCATCATCATCATCATTATCATCATCATCATCATCATCAACATCATCATCATCACCATCATCATTATCATTATGTTGATCTATGTCCTCTCCCCCTCAGCTGCTTCCCCCTTCAGATCCATTCCGTAGTTTTAATTGCCCACCAAAGACCAAATTTTGCACCCATATTAAAGGTAAGTGAATGCCTATTCGCCCTTTGTTTGCTTTTTTGTTTATTGTTTGTTTGTTTGTTTTGTTTTGTTTGTTTGTTCGGTTGGTTGGTAAGTTTTTTTGTTGTTTTTTTTTTTTTGTTTTTTTTTTTTTTGTAATGTTGTATGTCCTGCCTGAAGAAGACCCAGTAGGTCAAAACGCGCTGTGTCTGTTTCTTCGTTGGCAGCTCAGCAATTCTGTTTTTGCTATTGTTTGAAAGACAGATCTGTGTTTAAAGGGTGGGAGGGGGTGCTGCAGTGGTACGCCCCTGTAGAGGTACACATCCAACACAAGCTCAAAGGCAAGTAGACCTGTTACGACATCGTTTGGGATATAAGTTGATTGAGTTTACTTAGACCTGAGATAAGCCACATATTATCACGTAGAACGTCATACAAGTGACGTCAAAATATTAGTCATGCTGATGACGCACGTTTCCAATATGTTATTGACCTGTTGGATGAAAAAAAGAGAGAAAGAAAGAAAAGAACAGCGTCCACACTTCCT
>JADBJO010024932.1:12500-24485 GCA_016801955.1 Conus betulinus
GTTCTATCTTAACCTGTATCATTTCGTTACAAAGTGAGACGGCTGCAGGCAAGTTCTAAACAAAAAGTAAGAAAAAAAACAAGCGTATTTAAGCTTGGAAAACGTGCACGTTACAAAGCTTTTAAAATGTTTGTTATTTCAAACAACTTGGACAAACAAATCACAAGGCAAAACACGACGCGTTTCGATCTCCTAGGTCTTCTTCAGGCAAGAGAATCAACACCCTGGGCAACCAAAATGAAGACTGACCAAATCAGTGATTGCTCGTTCTTGATTTTCGTGTGTTCCCGAGTGTTGTCTATCTTGCCTGAAAAGACCTAAGCAGTTGGAACGCGTCATGTTATGTCTTGTGATCCGTTTGTCTATGTTGCTTGGCAGAGTTGTTACATCGACTGTTTAAGATTAGCCAGAATCGGTCTGGTCCAACCCATACTAAACTACAGTTCAGAGTGTATGACTGTACACAACACTGTACATCAGGAGACTAGAGAGGTTCCAGCAACAACAAGCAGGTTTTTGACGTGAAACTTAAAAATCAAGAGAGGTTAAATGCCCCACTGAACTCATTTCTTTGACTATATTCTCTCGGAACAGGAGGTATGGAAGGTCACCACCGACTGATTCAGTACTGTTAGATTTGTGCTTGAAAAAATTACCACTGACTGATTTTTTTTCAACCTTCCACTTTACAACCCTTTTTTTGTCTGTCTTTTGTTTGTGTATTTTTTTCATTTTTCTCTTCTTTTTTCTTTTTTTTTTTCTTTCCTTTCTTTAAAAGAAAGTCCTTTTGTGGGGCCTCTACCTCCTTTTTCCCCGAGTTATCATTTTTTTTTTTTCATCAAAGCCTCGCACACATGCATTGTCTGTGTGTTTCATTACCGATGGATATTCGCTTGCTGTTTTAGTTTTCTCGAGTTTGATACAAAACGTCTGGGTTTAGTTACGCTCTAATGTTTGGTGCGTTGTCACTCTCCATCTGTTGCATTTACCACTCACACCGAAAGGAACCATTGAACAAAAAGCATTGACGGCAGTATTTATAAATCGGAAAAAAGGATACACACGATGTGTGTGTGTGTGTGTGTGTGTGTGTGTGTGTGTGCGCGCGAGCACGCGCACGTGTGTGTAACAGGATAGGATATATATATATATATATATATATATATATATATATATATATAATTGTGTGTGCTAACCAACAGTAATTTTTAAAAAGTGCTCAACTGTGTTCGGAGAGGCATCTGTTAAAACTTTGATTAAAATGTAAGTGATAAAACCTACAGCGCTGTTTCTTGCTGGTGCAGTCGTCAGGGTATGGGGGGTCGGTGTTGTCAGGTTTTTTTTTTTTTTTTTTTTTAATAATGTGTTCGCTGTCTGCCATCACGTGCGGTCAGTGTTTTTCATGGGTTTTTTTTTTAATTTCTGCTCGCTGATAGGAACTTCCATTTGTGTCTGCAATTGTTAACCATTTCTATCCTAGTGTTTAGGGTTGCTAATTTTGGTTTGCATAGGATCATATATTTTTCTGTTAGGCATAAATTACATCTTTTTGAAATGTTATTATATGATGCAGCTCTTTTTAAGATTTTCCCAGGATATGTTGTAGTCTATTTTTTTTATCTTTGAGTTTCCACATATATATTTACTCAATTCTGTTTGATTTTTGTATCTTTCTTTGTTAAATGACTGTTTATGATTTGCATATCTAGTTTTAAATTTTTTTTTCATAAATGTTCGCCCTGTTTTGGGGGCTTCATCAGACAATTGCAATCACAAAACTAAAAAGGTATAAACAATATCCAGGCTTTGCGCATTGAAAACAATTCTAAGGTAAACAATAGGAACACACAAAGAGCATGTAGGAAGAAAAAAAAAAAAAAAAAAATGGTACGCACACACGTACAGCCGCTGGACAGGCTGCAGTGCCCAGTACTCTCTGAATATGGGTTCTGAATGAAAAAAAAAGATGATTTGCTTCGCGTTGTTTCAATTAGTCGTAGCAGCAGCAGAAGAAGAAGGAAAATGCAATAGCCTAGCCTAGTCGTATGTATGTAGTTGTACAAATACTATTAAAAAAGAAATTATTGCCGTTGTTCTGAACAGTTCTAATAATTAGTAAACGTGTGTGTGTGTGTGTGTGTGTGTGTGTGTGTGTGTGTGTGTGTGTGTGTGTGTGTTTAGTTTTGTTCATTTCATTTACTGTTTTGATGTATGTTGGTTTCCTTTTGGTGGTAAAAAAGTAGTCTTCTACACATAGAGTGTATAATAAAGCAGAAGGAATTATTTTTCAATAAATCTCACTGAACATACCCTTTCAATTCATTATCCCCTTCTTTTGTACATGATTTATAGAGAAGTATGTAACAAATCGGAAACAATCAAAAGCAGAAAAAATATGTAATAGTTGTGATGGTAGTAGTAGTAACAATACTAACAATCATTGATGATGTGAACAGTTGCAATACAGGCTAAACATGTTTTCTATCTTTTTGTTTGTTTGTTTGTTTTGATTCTTGTTTTAATCATCAGTCGACTTCTTTGTGATGACAAAAGGTAGTTTTGTAGACGCAGAGTACAAAATAAAAGCAGTAGGAAATTCTGTTCAATAAATGTCACCAAACATATCCTTTGTTTGTTCATTAATTAACAATTTGTATGCGACTGATACGAGTAACATATAATAAATCGGAAACAATCAAATGCAACAACCATTTACGATTGCTTTGCCGTTGAAGAAGGGTTGAATCTTAATGCCATCCAACACAAGCTCCAACAAGTCGTGCGACAATGGCGTCCCGCCGGAGGAGAGCGCGAGGCGCACGTGCGCTTTTGGTACTAAACACATAGCTCACTGATATGGGTCACATGGCCCTTCCAGCATATTGTGTCGCGGCTTAACAGATCACATCGTGCAAAATAGGGCAGATTTTACGTATACGAGCCTTCAATTTTCAACCAATCAGATGGCCGAACGGTTTCTACCTTGGCAACAGAACTGCGAATCGCCTCTCCTATTGGCCGAGCACCCGTAAAGAACGGCAAATCTTGCTGCTTCCTGAGAGACGGTCTTTGCTGAGAAAATTCAAAGCTTTGTCACGTCGATCACTTCCAGACCAAAGTATTTGCTGAATTCTAGTAAATCAGGAAATTTACCTGTTGCCGACAACAAGATTTGAGTGATCTCATCACGGGCAGTTTCATTTTTGACTCTGGGTCTGAAGAAAACCTGTCTGATGACGAAGAAATATTCGATTCAAACTGCGACGTGGAGTGCCACACCAGTGAGGAGTGGGAAGATAGCGACACATCACTCGTCCATGTCGAAGAAGTTAGAGGTGGTGCTAATTCTTCTATGGATGTAGATGCAACTCGTTATGATAGAGGAATGCTCGCCAGGACTCGAGTGGGTTCATGCAAGGTAAACAGTGCTGGGTGCAGACAGATCAAGATACCACACCCTGTGACATGAGACAAGGCTGCATCTCACAGTTCACACTGAAGAGATCGTGGCAGTGACTGGCACTCCAGCTCTCCATACAAGATTTGAAGCGAGGTAAATAAAAGATTGATTATCATTTTTAGATCGATTAACAGTTTTAATCATGATTTGATTGCTCACAATATCACCCCCTCCTCCGCGCTCTCTCTTCCTACCCTCCCCCCTCCCTCCCTCCTCTCTCTCTCTCTCTCTCTCTCTCTCTCTCTCTCTCTCTCTCTTATTCAACGTTTATTTGTGTTTGAAGTCTAGTTTGTACACGATCTTCTAAAATACTGTGTGTTTACTGCTTTTAGTTTTAAACTTCTTGAATTTTCATACACTAGTGTAGCTGTGGTTATCATTTTATGTAAGATGACCGTGCTATCTCTCTCCATGTGTGTGTGCATGTGTGTGTGTGTGTGTGTGTGTGTGTGTGTGTGTGTGTGTGTGTGTGTGTGTATTCATGTGCGTGTGCGTGCAAGCATGCGCATGCGTATGTGCGGGTGTGCATGTGTGTGTGTGTGTGTGTGTGTGTGTGTGTGTGTGTGTGTGTGTGTGTGTGCTTGTTGTCAGACAAAGGCTTGAATATCAGGTTCTCCGTTCTTTGAAATTAAGCGATATTTTCATTCATTTATAATTCATTCATTCATTCTCTGAGCTCTTTCTTTTGTGTGTGTGTGTGTGTGTCGTGTGTTTCGTGAGCATGCACACATTGTTGTTTCTGTGGTTTTACCCATCATTATACCCTTATAAGGACAAAGATTTTAATCGCAACGATACAGAATACCAATTTCTTGTTGCCGTTTGAGCTTGTACTTGCATTACAAGTTGTAGGAGGAGAAACCATTCCAAATAATATAAAATGAATCCAACACTTTGGTTTTACTCTTTTTATTCCTGCATGGTGTAACAACCTTTATTACCTCGCAATGGAATTTGAAACTTTCACACTCGTGACATTATCACAATAACAATATTACAGCTTATCTGATTACTTGTACCAGTGTCCCAACCATTCAATGACAGATTGATGCTTTTTTTTTCACATGAGCAAAACTGGTTGATTCTGAGCATTCTCACTGCATGCATACAGACTGGCTCCAAAACTGCCTGCAGCAGATGGAGAGAGAAGAACGACAGACAGCGAGTCCGCTCCAGTCTGCAAAGATGTCTTTCTCTACCTGCTTAGGTATGTAGAGCGTTTTTTTTTTTTTCATGACAATCAGTCACAAGTCATTGATCATATTCTAGAAAAAAAATCTACTCTGGAGTACTATATTGCTCTTCTGTATAGTCACAATAACAAACCTGTTTATAAGGAATAAAATATACCGTTGTCACACTGCCACAAGTGTGTGTCATTCACCTTAGGTTAAAACACTATATGTTAAGAGAAAATACTGTGAGCTTCTTACGATAAAAAGACAAAAGTATGCATCTATATATCTATATATCAGTATATGCAAAACAAAAAAAAAAAATACAAAATATAACTTTCCTTGAAAGTTGCTTATATAGGGCATCATCAACAAAATGTGCATTACGCTATGTACCACTTTCATGTGTTATACTTTTGCCACTTTCACTGCCACTTGTGCAGAATGTGTAGTTAGAGTGGCATTTCGGGAGGTGCTATAATGTAACTTGGTTAATGGAACATTTATTTAATGATAATTAGTGGGTCTTTTTTTTCCAGGGGAGGTAGATAATACATGTTAGTCCTATCTCATCTACCCCTTGCCTCTTAAAGAAATAATTGAACCTGGAAACATGTGTGACTGCATTTTTTTTAATTAGGATTTTTTTTTTTCTGTCAAAACAGCATCAGCCAGGACAAGCTGTCATACCTCTCCAAACGCTACCAGTTGAATGGTTGATGCTTCCTCAGAGCATGGCAGGAGGTCGCCAAAATAACAAGAGAGCACTAACATTTGAGGACATCGGTAGTGTCGTGTGGTTGATCCACAACTTTGCAAATGACCAGGGGTGAGCCTGCCAGGGCGTGTGCCTGGATTCGAGAGGGGAGATATCCACGTTCTGTCTCTACCAGTCCAAAACTCAGAGTGCACCGTGCATACCAGGATAATGTATGACTAACTTGAAAACAATCTATCCTCAACCACCAGATTGAAGTGAATTCAGAGCTGTTGTGAGCCATCCACCCAATCAGAGTGGAGCTGGCCCGAGGTGGTGTTTTGTATGTATGCCCCTTTTTATGCGTTTTTTTTTTTTTATTAATAAAAAAAACCCTGAGTCAGTGACTGGCGTTGGATCACGATACCAGCAGATTGGTAGTTTCATTTCATTTTTATATATATTGATTTTTTGTTTACTCGATGCAGTGCATAGCAAGGATTTAATACATTTCAATGAAAAATAAAAACTGTGATTGTGCCGAAAGAGTTGTTATACTGCAATGATTACATCACGGGCCTTTTTGTAATGTATGCATATATTATTTTTTTTTTTCTTTCTTTGAACCTACAATTAAAATGAAAGAATGAGAGGTGATTTTGTGAGTTTATTACTGTTATTTTTATGGTTGTAAATAAGTTACACACACCACTTAAAGTTAAGAATTTGAGAAATGTCGTTTTTTTCTTATTTTAATTGCTTTCCATTTCTCTTCCCATTTACTAAAGGCAAATTCTGTATAAAAGTAAAAGCGAGTAACCAGAATGTGAATTTCATTTTCTGGCATTCCAGATATGTTTATTATTGCATCCTGTTAAAAATGGGGAAGTATGGTTAGCAATAAATTGCTATTGCTAAGTAAAATATACCGGAGATATTTGCCAAAGGCTTTTTTCTCAACATGGCTGCCAGCACAGTTACCCACTTCAGATGACCATATACTTATTTTTGCCTAGACAGCATTCATGTTCATATCAAATTAATCAGAAAAGCCTGGAGTTTTTAAATTTTCTCTCTCTCTCTCTCTCTCTCTCTCTCTCTCTCTCTCTCTCTCTCTCTCTCTCTCATAGAACTTTCAAAATGGAGTTAAGACTGGTTTTGTGATGTAAGGTGATTATATGTATGCACACACACACACACACACACACACACACACACACACACACACGCACGCACGCACGCACACACACACACACACACACACACACCACACACACACACACATATATATATATATATATATATTTTTTTTTTTTTTAATTATATTGTTTGGTCAATTAGTGGGAAATTGCATCTCTTAGAGATGCAGGAAAGGTTGTCCTGCACAATTCTTAGCCACTGACATTGCTTGAGTTATTGAACAGCAGAGCTGACCACTCAGACTGTTCCATATCTTTTGATCTCCCTTGTATCCTTGAATGGATCCTCAGGCATAGGCTCAAAGATTGTCCCCTACATTTTATACTCTTTGCATAATGCTTTTAGTCTTTCAGTGACTTTTTTTCTCTCCACACTTTCGTTTTATTCTATTTACTATCCTTCGCTGGCTGCTTTGGGGGTGCTGTTGGTTTCTTTTTTGAACCCTTTGGTGGTGAGACACACAGTATTATGGACTGTGGTGTGTCTCTATTTGACACCAGGAGCGCAGACACAATCAGCCGTGTCTCCCTGATGAGTCCGATCCAGCGGACGAAAGGCCTAGGAGTCGGCAATACAAACAGATCTGCCTTCAGAAGTAGGCAATACAAACAGATCTGCCTTCAGAAGGGATCACGACGGTTTCCTCAGGCAGCTAGTGAAGGGTTTCTCATATCTATAATATATTGCCACCCGTTTTCTTCATCTTCATTTCTTTTTTCTCTAAAAGTTCAAATCTTTCCACAGTCGTTATTATATGACCGAAGAATTGTTAGTCTGCACTTGTTTTTCCCCACTACTTAATTGTTCAGCATTATATATATATACTATATATATATATATATATATATATATATATATATATATATATATATATATATATATGATCACGTCATTCATCGTGATCATGTAGTATCAGCCAAGGCTCACCCCTTGTGTGTTCTCCCTGTTCAGGAAATCACGCCGCGTACCCTCCCCCTCTACCGAACACGTATACTAATTGTGTACTTGTTAGTAATAAGCAAACTGACATGATGGAACTGGTGGTCATTTTGTTCATGTTGACATTATATAGCTGTCAACATCTGCCATTGAAACAGCAACTGCTACATATACCAATAAAAGTAGTTTGGCAGGGACTTACTGATTTATTTTTAAATATTCTCTTTGTTCATGCCTTTTCAGGATCGACAGCAGTTCATGATGTCCAAACTGGGAGTCTTGTTGACCATCTGTCTGCTTCTGTTTCCCGTTACTGCTCTTCCGCTGGATGAAAGTGAGATGTTTAACTTGTTCATCTGTTTCTGTGTGTCTGTCTAATTGTCTGACTCACAGATTACTTCTGGTTCATTATCCCTCCTCGTTTGTTTTTTGTGTGTTTGTTTATTATTTTCTTTTGGTGGATGATTGTTCTGAATGTGTTGCTGGGGGAGGCGTGGGAGGTGGGGGTGGAAGGGGCACAGTGAGGTGTTATCAGAAAACAAACTCTCAGACTCGAAGACTGAACAAAAGATAAGGCAACCAAACTGCAGATGGCAGAGGACATTTTGATATGTGCACAAACTCAGTCAAGTGGTAAAATGAATAAATGAATGGATAAATGGTGGTAGGTGAAGCAGTACATAATTATGGTAATAAGACAGGACTGATTGCGGCGAATAAATTCATATACGAAGGAATAAGAAATGGGCCGCTAATAAATGATTGTTGTCAACGAGGTGATGTCTAAGGGGATTTAGAGATGGGCAGTCGATGAATGATTGCTGTGAATGATTTAGTACATGTCGGAATAAGTGACAGTTTGCTGATGTACAATGGTGGTGAAGGAGATAATCACAGGAATGAGAGGTGGCCAGCTAATGAACGATGGCGGTGAGTAAGGTAGCATATACGGTAATAAGAGACAGTTGGTTCATTAAAAAATGAAAGTGGTGTATGATGACCATGTATATATATATATATATATATATATATATATATATATATATATATATATATATATATATCTCAAGAAGAAACACATTGATGATGATGGTGGTACATGAGGTAGTGTATATGGGTATATGGGAATACGAGACAGGTATTATACGATGTAGAATTAGAAAAAAAAAAAAAAAGACGCGCAGCTAATGTATCATGTTTGTGAATGAGGTGGACCAGATTGAAACAGTCAGATTAGTCCAGAGCGAAATGCTTGCTATTGCTAAAAACGAAATTAAACTCAAGCATGACCGCTTTCTGTATTATTGAGAATTCTGTAAGCTGGTTGTACAGATTTAACTCCCTTTGGTAGCTCTTTTGCGCGAACGACTTTAAAAAGCCATGCAATAAATCGTGAAAACGGTGACCAAAACAACACGTGCCAGTTTCAGTTTCAAGGTGATGTTCTTCTGACATTTTCAGCCTCAAGATCTAGAAAGCATAACAATTTTAAAATAATGTACATGCATATGAGTTGATGAAAAAGATGGAGAAGTGACATCTGGTGGGCAAAATATGTGATGTGAAATTGATGAGTTCTAACATTGTGACGTGACAATTGCCAGCCACACCATCCTCTACAACCCCTGTTTCTCCTCTTTCTATCCTCTCTCTTTCTCTTTTTGTCTTACAAACAGCAATCAAAATTACCGATCTACGTCGGCTTTCCATCTCTGCCTCTGACCCCACTCAACCCCCTCCTCCCCTGTTACGCTCTCCGCAGTCTGTCGGGTGTTCCCTTTGATACTATCTCTTCTTCTTTCATTAAACATCCGCCATCGTCATTTTGATGGTTCCGATGTGTATAAAACTGGGGGGGGGGGGGGGGGGGGGGGGGGGGGGGGAGGGGGTCCACAAGGCTGTTCACATAGACATGTAGGACTGGCAATAGGGGGATTTGTGGGGTGAAGGTGGTGAGGGTAGGGGAGGGGTGAGTGAGGGGAGGGCGCTGTTTGGTCAAATTGGGACTTGAAGCACTCCACTGAAGTTTAGGAGATAACCTCAGCAGGCTGTTCCAGTCCCTGACAGTCCTCGGGAAGTCGGTTTTACAAGCAGGGAGGAGATATGTGTCCCCCGTGAGACTGTCTTGTAGACCGTGCTGGGGTGTTTGGTGTGGGCCTGATAGGGGTGTTGATGCTGACCTCTTCTCGATGATATTTGAAGAAGGTGGTCAGCCTTGCTGCTCTTCTTCTGTCTGCTAGAGTGGACCACTGTAGATGTGTCAGCATGGAATAGACACTTGAGGTGTGACAATGGCGGTTTACAACCCATCGAGCTGCACGGTGTTAGACTTTTTCCACGTTACCCATATTGTTGGCAGTATAAGGGTCCCAGACAGGTGAGGCATATTCTAGATGGGGCAACTTGGGCTTTGTAGGCAGTTTCCTTGATATTGATGGAGCCCACTCTCAGGTTTCGCCTCAGGAACCCTTAGGTCTTGTTTGCCCTGTTAGTTATGTTGGAGATACGGGTGCCCCAGCTAAGATCTTGGGAGATGGTGACCCCTTGGTACTTTGTCTCTTCGGCTCTTTTTGAGTTTTGGCCATGGAGATGGCATGTGCCAGTCAGTGTGTTTTTTTCTTCCTTGAGCCATGGAGGGCTTGACACTTGTCTGGGTGGAAAGACATTTCCCGTTTTGTTTCCCAGACTGCCATATGGTCCAGGTCCTGTTTGTAACCTCCCTTGGTATTGAGGGGAAGCTACAGTTCTGTGGCAGAGTGTCATCTGCAAGGGCCATGTTGTTGAGGAGAGTTGTTCAGGGAGGGCGTTTATGTAGAGGAGAAAAGGACTGGGCCCAGGACTGATCCCTGGGGGACTCCTGACTCTACCGGGGCGGCCTTTGAAGAAGCTCCATCAGCAACCACCTCCTGCTGTTGGTTTGCCAGGAAAGTTATGAATCCATTCGTGAACCTGGCTATTGATCCCGTAATGTCGGAGCTTGTGGATTAGAAGGGAGTGGCAAACTTTGTCAAAGGCTTTCGAGAAATCCACCACTAAGACGTCTGACTGTTTTCCCCTTTTCCATATTGTAGGGTAGCTCATCCACAAGCCCCAGCAGTTGACTTTCACAGGATCTGCCTTGCCAAAAGCCATGCTGTTCCTCGCGCAGGATGTTGTTTGCCTCTGTAAATCCCATAATTGTGCTTACTACAATGTGCTCGAGGATTGTGCATGGCACACTCGTGAGGGAGATGAGGCGATAGTTTTTCAGGCCTGTATCGTTCACCCTTCTTGAACACATGAGAAATGTTTGCCCTTTTCCAGTCCTTTGGCCTGTATTTATGGAGGACTGAAAGAGAAGCGTTAGAGCTGGGGCAATTCATCGCCAATTTCCTTCAGGAGGCGAGGGGCGATTCCGTCTGGTCCAGGGGCTTTGCTCGGGTCTAGGCCTTTTAACAGTTTTCTGACTCCCGCTACTGAGATGTGGATGTGGCCACATGTAGGTCCTTCAGGCTCTCTGGGCTCTTGTCAGTCCAGGACTCGAATTCCTCTGATGAGCAGGATAGTGTACTGCTAAGTGCTGACTGAAAACTGTGCATTCAGTATTTCTACCTTATCCTTAGGTTCTGTAACTAGTTTACCAGCTACTTTCAGTGGAGAGACACTGGCTGCTTCCTTGCGCTGGGACTTGATGTACGTCCAGAATAATTTCTTCGTTCCTTGGCTGTCAGAGATCAGGTTTTCAGTATAGGACCAGTAGGCTCTAGAGTCTGCGCTGAACTTGGCGTATTAGGACTCTGACTTTGGAGTGGATTTTTTTCATCTCCAGTCTTTTCCCATCTCTTATGCAATCTGTCCCTCCTCTTGATCAGCTTCTTGGTGTAGTAATCCACCCATGGCTTGCTGTTCTTTGGTCGGAGAGTAGTGACTTGTATGTGTGCCTCGACAGCCGAGTGAAACGTTTCCTTCAGCTCTGTCCAGACTTCCTCTGGGTCGCTTTGGTCGTTATACTTTGACGTAATGTCGTTTCACTGCTGTTTGGTGGCTTTCCGTAGATTTGGCCAGTCAGCCTTGTTGTACTGCAGGACAGGCCGTTGGGTCTGCTTTTGGTAGACTGGATAAGTTAGGAATTCCATGTATGGTATGTCATGGTCTGAGAGCCCCAGCATGCTTTCAACCCTTGGGACTAGTGAGGGGTGATTTGTGAGGAACAGATCAAGAGTGTTTTCTCCTCTTGTAGGAAAGTCACATCTGTTTCCAGGCCGAGGTCTTGGATAGTGTCAATGAACTTATGGTGGAGGACTGGGTACTAGGACTAAGCTAGAATTTTACCCCCCCCCCCCCCCCAGTTGGAACTTACCCTCTCGAGGGTAAGTTTGAGATAGCCTGGATTTTACACCCCTCCCCGACCCCCCCCCCCCCCCCCCCCCGCAAAGGTCACTCTAGGACTATTTGGAATCTTCCTTCACCCAACCCCACCCTTCCAAACAAGAAGGGTTATTCAGGTGGTTTTCCTCTGCCTTTTCCCACACGCA
>JADBJO010024933.1:2500-24482 GCA_016801955.1 Conus betulinus
TCCACGAAACCCAAACATGCCCACCAGCATACAAATCTCTGAGTATCCTGAAACAACTTTCTGATGTTGCCAACATGTGAACACAGTTCTACTGTAATGATTTTCATCCTAAGATACTTTTCTAAACCTGCGTGACCGTCCTTTTAAAAGTGTTTATTTTTTTTTGTTCACCTTGGGCATCCTGGTAAGCCAGTCTGCAGAACATCTCTAATCTAGAACTCACCTTTTTATAATGGAAACTCACGTTGTATAACGGAAACTCTCACCGTATGTAATGGAAACTCACCTTATTATAACAGGAAACTCACCTTGATAAAAAGTCACCTTATTTTAAGGAAACTCACCTTATATAACGATGAAAGTCACCTCCCTTATTTGATGGTAAAACTCACCTTATATAACGGAAAGTCACCTTATGTAATGGAAACCCCATGCCAAAGGAACGAGGTGAGGGTAGGGTATATAAACTGTGTTCCAGTCTTCTGGCAGTATTGTGCTCGGAATTCCCTTTTTTCTTTCTTTCGCTTTGAAAAATAACACTTTTTGTCTCCGTTTCTTCACTGTCTTTTTTTTTTTTTTTTTTTAATCCCTACCTGTTAAGGCCTATTCTTTAGTCTGTCTTTTAAACATTCTGCATACTTTTGTAAATACACTCCCTATAGAAATGTAGGGGGTGGGGATGGGGGTGGGGGGTGGGTGGGAGGTGAAGAACTTTCGATGTAAATTATACCCTTGTCTTCTAGAAAATCCCGAGCTGCTTGTTTTTTTCTTGGTGTCACTCTTTGACTTTGCTCTGTTTTCTAAATTTGGGTTCAGGTTTTTTTTGTTTTGTCTCTGTACTGTTGCCAACCGCTTTTCTGTATTTGTGGTCTGTTTAATCTTCTTATGGTCTGGAAAACATTTTTCTCCTTTTTTTTCTTGGTAAACTTTGTACGATGCGACTTCTTTCCTGTAATCTGGTGACTAGGAACGGAGAGTTAAGCACTGGAACAGAGGACATTTGTTGTCTATGTTGTGGTGCTGGTTATTGAATGGGCATTTTGATGTATCTTTGTTGCATTTGGACTTTTTTCTCAAAAGAATATTCGTTGTTGTTTTTTTTTTAAAGAAAAATCTGAGCGAAATGATGGGAGTGGTTGGTGCACTTCCCATGGCCTTAGGTTTTATCCGGCTGACCGGACTTGCGGCATGGAATTTGATCTTATTAAATTAATAAGTGTGCGTGGTAAAAACGTATGTGAATCCGAGTTTTTCCCTCGTCCAGGGGTGACAGTTCTTCTTGGTTTTTAATTTTTATAGCTTTTTTCTTGGTTTGTATTTTGCTAGTTTGTTTGCTTGCGATTTGTTTGATTCGTTTTCTTTTTTCCCCTTTTTTTTTTTTTTCTACGTGTTGACAGCCCTGGAAAATTCTCCTTGTGGTCTGCGTTGGCAGTACTGAACAGACATTGTCCGTGGCCATCTCCGATACTGGCATTTTCAGTTTTGTTTCTGATCATGCTTTTCCGCTTGGAGTGATTTCTTTCTCCTCAAAGCACGAGCATGTTCTCTTGGTGATTGTGGAGCCGGTATGCCGAGACTTTTTTTTTTTTTTTTGACACATAGCCGGAGGAGCTCGGCAGGACGAGACGTTCCTTCGTTTGGTATGCAGCCATCAGAAGTCCGATGATAACTGGAGTGTTGTTTACCTTTTTGTAAAAGACATTTTCCTCCTTAGACTGAAATTTTTGATGCGCGCGCGCCGCGCGCGCGCGCGCGCGCCGCGCGCACACTAAACACACACACACACACACACACACACACACTCACTCCACTCACTCACACTCAATCACACGCACGTGCGCGTGCGCGCCCCACACACACACACACTACACCACTCGCGCGCGCGCACATTCTCTCTCTCTCTCCGATCTCTCTCTCTCTCTCTCTCTCACCACACCATACACACACACCAACACACACACACACAACACACACACAAACACACACACACACCACCACCACACACCACTCTCTCTCTCTCTCTCTCTCTCTGTCTCACACACACACACCACACACACACACACACACACACACACACACACACACACACACACACACACACACACTCTTACATACCCTGCCTTACACAGGCAGAGTGCCCTGGACCGTTCTTCCGTTGCACGTTCTATGTTCACTTCTTGCGTGACATTTTGCTTTCAGTGTTTTACTTCCGTTTATCTCCCTTTGCCCATGGGTAAGCAGACCACAGGCCTGCCATATAAGTGCCCCCAGGGTCCACTTGCTTTCTGGTTCTGGCCAGTAGTCAAACAACCCTACATTTTTTCTTTTTCTTTTTCAGTGACCAAATTTCTTGCGCTTTGGTTCAGTCTGCCTTTGTTTCCGAGTTCTCCAGACTCTTTCGCTGTTCACTCTTTTCTGAGCGTAAACCAAGGTGCAGCCGAACGTTTGTTTCGTTTGCCGTGTCCCGTGAAAGACTTTGCGCTGTGATAACACCCTTTATTCAGTAGTTTGCAACATTGGCTTCAAAAAAAAAAAAAAAAAAAAAAACACATAAAAAAAAAAAACAATTCTTCGATAAAAAAAAAAAAAAAAAAAACAAATTAAAAACCCAACAGATACAACACTGCTAGGTAGTCCGACAATAATGTGTTTCGTTGTCCGAGATATTCCTTTGGGGCGCATTACGCAGCGGCCAAACTAGAGTGAAACGGATTCAGTAGAGACCACTGTTGGCAGAGGAGTGACACCCGAGCCAGGTTCGCGTGTGAGGTCATATTCAGGTGAGCGTTCGGTACATCTCGACACAGGCAGTGAGGGGAGGACGGGACAACCGCAACAGGAAGGCCGGGTCGGCAGGGGTGGTGCGGATGTGGAGGGGAAGAAAGAGCGTGATGGTAGAGGATTTAATGCAACACTACAAACCCCCATTACACCAGATAAACATCAATACGTGAAGTCACAGGCGGGTGTGAACTGCTTGCAACGGTCTGGGGTGAGCTTTATCTTTGCTGACTATTGAACGGTGCTGGTTTGTGGGTAATCGATCGCAAAGACTACCGTGAATGACAGAACCTGCCCTAAAAGCTTTCGCCTTTATGAGGACGTAAAACTCCAAGACTATTTTCGGACGATTCGAGATTGAAGATGGCGCACGCAGGGGAATGCTGTAAGCAGCTATGTGGAATCACACGTGACTGAAAAAAAAACAAAAAGAGCTCAGTCCTTTTGAAAATTTGATCCCATGCGTTTTTTCAGTTTTTGCTCAGTCCAGAGACTGGATATTAAACAGCATCGTTCATTAATGCCTACGGGCCCCGGATATGGTTTACGTCCTCATCCACTTCAAAATAATAACAATTTGGATAGAAACCACGTAGAAATCTTATAAGGAGTGCCACTTTTGTCCTGGTTACAACAGCGTAGGATTTTCTGTGTTATCACATATTTTTTGTTCAGACTTCTTTACCGGTTCTCACGTGCACTCTCGCACACAAGGGGTTATCTGTTGCTGCGGGCAGTTTTGCTCCAAACTCTGCTTTCACGTCACCCCTTGGTGTGTGCTCCAGAGACACTTCACGCTATCGTAGAAACAGCTGTGGACCAGCCAAAAGGACTGGACACACCATTGCCAGGTACATCTCCGTCAGTGGCAGCGTTCTCGCTTTTCCGTTGCAGTGTCTTCCTTAATGTCTTATTCGGACTACAACTCCCTGAGGCCCTTGACGTTTCATCCCCCCCACCTTCTTGTTTAATGTGTCTTATGCCATCCATTGCCGAAACACCAACCCCATATGTGATACATTATCATGTTTCCATAGTCCCCTGTGTGTTGATTCTGCAGACCAATTTGGTATTTGTACATGTGACACTCCACCCTTTAGTCCTGCAGCATCCCCCCCCCCTCCCCAGCTTCATTCTCACGTATTAGTACAGTTCCTTTATACATTCGTGCATGACCTGTTCTTCTGCACTTGGTCTACGATACGTACGACTACCAGTCCTTTTCATGTTACCTTTTATTTCCACTCCGGCGGATTTGAACGTAGGGTTGGACGACCATATTCAACCCAACCCATTCTTCCGTGCCTAGTTCCGCCGTCATTTTCATTCCTATGTTCTTCTCCCATCCCCTACAGTCATTCTCGTCACTCCTTCCTTTTTTCCTCCTCGCATGGGCTTATCATGCATGAGTGTTCACGATTATCGTTCTCCGTCACATACATTGATGTTTAGGTGGGATTTTTTCATATCTCCTAATAGATATTTTCCCCCCATGTTCTTCAATCGTTCGGGTTTTTTTTGTGGTTGTTAAATTTCAAATCTTTGCCAAGTCATTTCATAATGATGAAGAATTGTTAACCGCATGGTTCACTGCCACCCCCCCCCACTACATACCATATGTTTGCAGGCTGGGACTTTGTAACCTTTACGTTCTGTGGTGTTTCTGTTGCTTCAGTCGTCCATCATGCCCTTCTTCGGGCGTTTGACCCAGTGACCATTCAGGCAGTCGCCTCATTTTCATTCTCATGTTCTCAATATCTCATCGTGTCTAATCATCGTGCGGATTGATCATGTTTCTGGCCCCCGTCCTACGCTTCAGTTAGGTTTTGGTTTCGCTTCTTCCTTCTATGCTGTCTTATCGCCATTCCTAGTCTTCAGCGTTTTCCGGGTACCGTCCCAGCGTGACTGATTGTGCACCCACTATGTGCTCTGGTTGCTGTCCTGCTTTATCATTGAGGCCGTCAGTCTCATGCTCTTCTTTTTCCGAATTCGCTTTCCTCATCCGTCGTTCGTTCGTCAGTGTCCGCCACCCCCAGTTCACTTTATGAGTCATCTCATCCTCTCTCTTGCGTTTCTTCCTCATTCCCCGCCCAAGCCCCATATGCAGGTCTCTCTCACCATTCTCGCTCCCTTCCAGCAGTCAACCATTTTCGTAGTCGTCCTCTTCTCCCCCCCCCCCATCCCCTCACCCCCCCCCCACCCCCACGCCCCACCATTCCACATTTCCCCCCATTTCTCCATCATTCTCGCCTTTTTCACATTTCCCAATACTTCATCTATCTCCATATTTTCCAACGTGTTTTCCCCTCCAGTATTCAAAATTGATTGTTCTCTCTCCCCCCCACACCCACACCCCGGGGGGCCCGTCAAAGAGTGGGTACGGGACCATACGCGCATTGTCTCCTCACGCTACTCTCCACGTCCAATACTCATCATTTTCCAACCCCCTTCTCCCCCTTGCATACACACCACGCACACACACGCGCGCTGCGCACACCGACACACACACTCCACACAACAGCACACACCACACGCACACACCACACGACACAAACACACTCTCACCCCCGACACCCCGCCATAACACAACTCCGCAACACATTCCCCATTTCGCCCGCCATGTTTCACACCCGACTTACTCCTGATGAATTCGTTGTCACCTTTGCCTGCAGTCCGATTTTCGTTCATAGTGAACGTCTTCCTTAGTCCAGCATAATTCATTCTTACGCCGTCCCTCTCCCCCCACTCCTGTTCAAACCTTCACCTATCCCCGTTGTTTTTCCCATATTCGAAACATTTCATTATTCACAAATTCCCCGCTCCAACATTCATCGTTCTCAGCATTTTACCCCAGTCCCAACAGTCATCATTTCAAGTTTTCTCTTGTCCTACAGTCATTATTTCACATTCCCCCCCCCCCCCCCACAACACACACACACCACACACACTCCAACAGTTGTCATTTTCACGTTTTCCACATGTTCTCGTCGTACAACATCACCATTCTGACGTTTTCCCGCCATTCCAAAATGCCTCATTTTCACTTTTCCTCCATCCAAAATTCTTCATTCTCACGTTGCTTGGTCCAACATCATTATTTTCACCCTTTCACAATTAAACACTCATCATTCTCACGGTTCTTCGGTCCAACATTCATTATTTTCACCTTTCCCAAACAAAACATTCATTCATTAGAATTTCTTTCGGTTCAACGTCACATTCATTTTCCCCCTTCCCTAATCAAACATTCATTCTCACGCTTTCTTCGGCCCACAACATTCATTATTTTGAATGTTTCCACATCAAACACTATTTCTCACGTTTCCTCTCGGTCAACCATTCATAGTCACTCACGTTTTCTCCCGTTCAAATTTCATCATTCTCACTGTTTCCCCATTCTCCAGTATGCTTTATACCTCACGTTTTCACGTATGATATTCATAATTGTCACAACTTTCCATTCAAGTCGAACATTCATCATTGTCACGTTTCCTCAGTCAGCATGCCATCCTTTTCGGCGTCAGCCTCTTCATCACCTTCGGCATTCACCATCCCACTTTCTCTTTGTTGATTTTCGTCGGGGGATCAGTCGTTCTCTCGTTCTTCTTTTTTGATCGCGTCCAGAATTCGTTCTTCTCTCGTTCCCTTGTCATTCCATTCTTCATTGGATTACTCTGACGAGTTAGATTTTCATTGTACTCATTGATTCATACGTTCTTCCCTCTTATCTCCCTTCTCTTTTCGGGTTTCCCTATTCATCACTCTCACCTGCTCCTTTCTCTGTTTGCAGGTCAGTCATTTCCATCCCCTTTGTTTCCTTTGTGTTATTCTGACCGTCACTGCACCATCCAGTGTTCATTAATCCATCGGTCTCACACTCCTCTCTTCCAGTCCATCTTATCCCGTCCTTCTTCGTTGTCTCGTTATTTTCCCACCCACAATTCTCATCGTCACCTTTCAGACATCATTTACCATTCTGACATCCTTCTTGTCACCTCTCGTTCATAGATATCGCTTTTTTTTTTTTTTGTTTTTTTTATCCCCCCCTCCCGTCCTTCATGTTTCACATTCCGTTTTTACGTTCATTATACGTTTTGTTTTTAACGTAGTCTTAGTATGGTCGTACGAACGTTTTTTCCTCATCATTTTATCGTTCTTCTTCCGTCCTCTTTCATCTTCTCATTTTCCCGTCATTTATTCATCACTTTTCCTTTCTATTGTCATTCTCACATTGGTGCTTTCACGTCCAGTTCATCGTTCATCGCTCTCACGCACTAGTCCCGTCAGTCATTCATTGTGTTCAAGTCTCCCTCCAGTCAGCAGTCAGTCAGTCAGTCAGTCAGTCATTATATTCACGTGTCTCTGACGTTCGTCAGTCATCGCTTTCACGTTTTTTCTTTCAGTCCGTCGGTCATCGGTTTTCAGGTTTTTCTTTCAGACCCGTCACCCCCGCATCATCGCTTTCACGTTTTTCTTTCAGTCACGTCAGTCATCGTCTCAGTTTCTTCTCAGTCAGTCATTCGTTATATCCAGGTTCTTCTCAGTCGGTCATTCATCATTTTCACGCTATTCTCCAGGCAGTCATCGATCCCTGCTCACGTCTTCTCCAGGCAGTCATCGATCCTGCTCACGTTCTTCTCCAGGCAGTCATCGATCCTGTTTCACGTCTTCTCCAGGCAGTCATCGATCCTGCTCACGTTCTTCTCCAGGCAGTCATCGATCCTGCTCACGTTCTTTTCCAGGCAGTCATCGATCCTGTTCACGTTCTTCTCCAGGCAGTCATCGATCCTGTTCACGTTCTTCTCCAGGCAGTCTTTATCGTTTCCTCATTCGTCTCCGGCCGCAGTCATCGTTTCCACGTTCTGCTGTCGTCAATGATTCCTCAATTGTCACGCTCATCACCCGTCAGTTCTTCATCGTTTTCACGTTCTTCGTTTTGTCGTTCATGATTTTCACGTTCAATCTCAGCAACAGAGTTGTTGCTAAAACCAAAATTGTATTATTTTCTGATTGTCGTCATTCTGAAATATCTACATAAAAAATGTGCACAACCTAATGATGGGATAATAAAAGAAATAAAGGATAATGATAAAACTCTCTTTGTATCCAATTACGTTCGGAACATTGGATCTTTTGACAGAGCACAGGAGTTCGTGAGGCATTCTGGGAGAACGTTTTATCGTGTGGGAGCCTCACTTCTGAAATCAGAAGTTGAAGAGTGAATGACAAAGATGAGACTGTATCTGTTTATCATAGACCAGATTCTTCTTTTACATGCAAGGACTTTATAGAAACACTTGACGTCTATTTTTTTTTTTCGCGTGAAAGTATTGTTTGAATTTACTTGTTAAAAGATGTAATAAGATCGGTTTTTAAAAAGCCTCTGAACAAACAAACAAATGTAGTCCTAGAACATCAGGTGGATTAAGAAAAAAAAGGAAAAGGTTGATGCACATACGATAATAAGCTTGAATAAAAAAAATGGGTTAGCAAATTTTTTTTTAATACGTCATGGAAGTCCAATCAATTCAAAATCATGCCTGCAAGACTCGAGCAAAGAGCAAGCGATGAAGTGCCAGTGAACTGCTAACGCTCTGTACTGGCTTCAAATGAGGACACGCATGTGTGTGTGCGTGCGTTGTGTCCCGGTGTCGTGTGTGTGTGTGTGTGGGTGTGTGTGTGTTTTGTGTGAGAGAGAGCGAGAGGAGAGAGAGAGAGCGGAGGGATGACGGAGAGAGAGAGAGAGAGAGAGAGAGAGAGACGTAGTCTTGCCTGCGAGCGCTCATGGTTGAATATGGATTTGTGTGCGTGCGCGTGCGCATGGGTTGATATGTATATGTGCGTGCGCGTGCGCGCGTGCCTGTGCGTGTGCTGTGTTCGTCTTTGTATTTGTGTGTGCTTGCGCGTTTGTGTGTGTGTGTGTGTGTGTGTGTGTGTGTGTGTGTGTGGGTGTGACACATGCGTTTAGCGTGCGCGCGTGCGCGTTTGTTTATGTATACATTAGTGCTTGCGCTTGTGTGTGTTTGTTGTGCGCGTTCGCAGGCTTGTGTATTTGCGTCTGCTTGCGCGCGCGTTGTATGAGAGAGACAGAGAGAGAGGACAGAGAGAGAGGAGAGAGAGAGAGAGTGTGTGTGTGTGTGTGTGTGTGGTGAATGCGTGCGCACACGCTCGTGTTTCTTTTCATGTGTGTGCGGAAGATGGGGGTGGGGGGGGGGGGGGGGGGGGGGGCAGGCGCTTGAGTCAGCATTTTCGCACAACTATGAGTGTAAATTGATGTGTTCGTGGAGGAGCGACAGTTCGGAAAAAAGATGAAGTATGGAGAGGTGTCTCAGAAGGGGGCGGGGAGAACATGCATATGTAACTTTACTACAAGGACCAAAATATGGTTAATGCATATTTAGCTCAGGTCATTCAAAAACAGTACAAGTTGTCACAGCAAACACAAACATATTTCATTCGAAGTTTTTTTTTCTTCACAGTACTGGGAATACGGCCGGCTAACGACTCTCTCTCTCTCTCTCTCTGTCTGTCTGTCTGTCTGTCTCTCTTTGTGTGTTGTCCCCCTCCTTACACCCTTTTCTCTTGTGTTCACTATTCTTCTTTCATTGATGGTTTAACGTTAATGGCATGGACTGTGAAGGTCATAAAGTTTGCTTTTCCTATTTTTTTTAGAAATTGTGTTAAAAAAGTAAATTGTCGTATAATTGTCCATCAATAGCTTACAATAAATACAACTTGCAAACCTGCTCAAAAAATGTCAAAAAATAGAAGAATTGGCAAATTTGTATCAGCAATGTTTTAATCTGGGGAATCTGAATGTGTAAGAGTCGGCAAAGTCTAGTCATCTTTTCAAAATACCCATATCCTTCAGTGTGTCATTACTGCTTCCATTGTGTGTGTGCTACCCCTCCTACGGTACCCTCACCTCAAAAGACTCGCGCCTACGGTATAGTCTTCAAGCAATATTTCCATCCAGGGACTTAAATGCCAAATCCAAGAAGATGTGAGGGTGATAAATCACGCACAGAAACATTTCAATCAGCTGTGGTTAAGAAGATCCATTAAACATGTGCATGGAATAAAAATGGGCGTGCACATTCGGGAGGAGAAAAACACTGCTAATGATTTTTTTTTTTTTGTAAATGGGGAGAATCCGACATCATTGTATGAACATCAAGTATTATATGACAAAACTTTACAAATTTATACGAGGAAGTTTTTTGGATACCCACTGACAAGTAATTGCATTGGCAATTTCATACAGAGAATTTGAATATGCCGGCCTTTTAGGTAAGAATTTTTCGGCAGCCAGTTGATGCTTAGCAACGGGATCAAGATACAACAAACAACAACACAACAACAACAACAACAACCACAGTCACCAGCGCCCGTCCGATCAAAAATCGATTTATCGATAATAAGTTTTATTTCAATCCTGCAAACTCTTGTTGAATTAAATACAATCTACAGACACTAGAGCTATTGTCATTATCTCTCGGCAATCCGGTGTATACGAATATATTGAATTAATATATCGTGAATCTAGCTTACTGTCCTTTTCCAGAATATGGGGAAGTCGACAAAAGCTAGTCCTTTTTTATTCGACTGGTCTTTTTGCCTTGAAATTAAGAAATAAAGCAAGCAACCTTAGGCTATGACAACGATATTTTTTTTTATTTGAAAGAGCTAGGCGCACGCTGTTCTCTCTCCAGCCAATTAGGAATTATACAAATTGATGATACCCATTATGCCCGGTGGCATGTAGGGCAGCAACAAAGGTCCTCCATTCTCGTCTGTTCTGGGCCAACCTCTGGATGGTACCCCATGTGTGGTTCAGGGTCTTCAGCTCTCCCTCTACAGTTCGCCGCCAGGTGTTTTTGGGTCTCCCCCTCTTCCTCCTTCCTTCAGGCGTCCAATGGAGGGCGACACGAGTGATGTTGTCTGGCTCTTTCCTAAGTATGTGCCCTATCCACCTCCATCGCTTTTTCCCTGAGAATGTTTTTCATGCTTTCTTGATGGCATTGGGAGAGTAGTTCTTCATTTGAGATGGTGTTTGGCCAGAAAATTCTTAATATTCTTCTAAGGTTCTTTGTGTGGGAAGACTGATAGCTTATTTAGGTCACTCTCTGTCATTCTCCAGCATTCTGAGCCATACAGAAGGGTAGAAATAATGCAGCTCTGATATAGTTTGAGCTTGGTTTTGATGCTGTATTGTTGGGACCTCCATACATTGCTTAGCATTCTGAAAGCGCATTTCTGGCTTTGTTTTAACGGTTCTTGATGTCATTGCCTGCTCCTCCGTCGTGTCTGACCAATGCTGCCCAGGTAGGTGAATTTCTCAGTTGTAGGGAGGGTGTCTCCATTCACTTGAATTGATGAGTGGTGTTGGGGACATTCAAGGTCATTACCTCTGTTTCCTTTGGATGATCTTTAGTCCAATCTGTTGTGCAAAGCTGCTGGGCGGGATTGTCTTTACCTGCATGTGTTGTTGATGTGGGAGACCAATGCCAGAGGCATCAGCAAACGCAATTGTACTTCCTAGGCTGAGCAGAGTGTCCATCGTATGCTCTCTGTCTGGTCTTCAGGTTCGGGTATTAAAACAGTGACAATCATCTTAAGTAAAGAAAGGAAGGGAACATCTAGAACAGTGATAACAAAATGTTTACATGAGTACACATACCTATGAGGACACAGGTCATTACGGAAGCTATAAAAACGTTAATACAAAAAAAAAATTGGTATGCAAAAAATGTTAAAAGGCGGCTCAAGCCTGCAAAATCACCACAAGTTCTGGTTAAAAAAAATTAAAGTATAACTTTTGTTTTGGTATCCGTTCAAGATCGACTTCTTTTCCCAGGGGCTCCCTGTGAGTCCATCGGGCGCATCGCGCTTAAGATGTTCCAGATTCTCCAATTCTGTCGCTGTGTGCCGAGGCGTGGGGCTCTACACTTGTTTCCCTGTCCTTCTGAATAGTGTCAGTCCTTTTCGTCGACCCTTGGGCTCGCTCAATTTTTACAGGTTATTTGCGTCCTGCGGGTGATTGTATGTTTAGTCGAGGCCGAATGGATCTGTCTTCACCGGTGCCGACATTGTTTCCTTTACAACTTGCTGGTGCGGCAGATTTTGCGTATGGTCGCTATGGGCTGTTTGATGGTGTGTGCCGCTCATGGTTCAGTGTGAGAGAAGAAGGGATGGGGGGGGCGAAGACAATCATTGAATCTGACGTATATTACCTGGCAATGGCACTCCTTTCTGTAGGTTTGGGTTTCTTTCTCCAGATCCAGATCGCTATGCATACGGAAATGAATACACTCGTTCTTCAGAGCCCGATTTATCTTTCACTGAAATGTTACTGCTTTTCGTACAAGTGTTCAGCTCTGAAACAGAAGGCTGCACTGTCTCGCGGCCTTCGAGAGGGGTAGGGTATCTGATTTAAAATCCCCCATCGCGATATATAAACCCACATATGTGATTGTTTTTAACAGCTTATAGCTTCTAGTCCATGATTCTATCAGTAATGGAGGTGGTTGGGTGACTGACCATTTTGCTAGGTCCCACCTTCTCTGCTGTGGGATCTCTATACGAATGTACTTGGAGATGTTTCAACCAAATGTTTTAACTCTGCTCAGTGAGTTTCTCGGTTCAGAATGCCGCCGGCCAGGCCTGTCGAAGTCATGTGCACACAAGTGAAGGTTCGTGCTAGTTCTTTTTTGCAGTGCTGATTGTGTGTGACGATGATCTTCACGGGATCGTTCATGTATGCATTCCAGGACTGTGTGTTAAGAAGTACATGGAGAGAGAAGGGGGCCCCTGGCGAGTCCCAACTGATAATATGTGGGACCACACTTTCCAATCGCGCACAATGCTAGTACTGCAAAGGTATCTTTGGCGTTTTACTTGCTGGATGATGTTTAACTTTGTCCCGATATCGCATTTCTTCTTTCTAACGGCCAGTCGCATCTCTGGCAGACACTATCAAACGTCTTATTTGAAGTCTGTGAAGACATGATAGAACTCCGTGTTCTGGTGTTGCAGTGTGGTTTTTTTTTTTTTGGCGACAGGTTAAATATCTCTTTGATGATACTTCAGCCTTTGCGATACAGTGGTGTCTCTCTTTGTAGAATGTAATCTGTCCAGCATGCTTTTGAAATCACGACGTTGCTCACATTGGCGTGACACTATAACTGATTCTGCGTCGTCGTTCTGAGGGGAACAAAATGTTATTGACTTCTTCTCTTTGGAAATGTGACGATTGGTGGATAATCGAGCGTCTCCTTTGGCTGTAGCCCCACGGTCACCATTGTGCCAATTTGGTACAGATAGCAGCTAATATATCACGTACTGCGTTCCCTCCGCCTCCGCCATATTCAAGGTGTACTTGGGGCAGGAATGTTGTCAGGTATTGCTTGCGCTTTGCCAGGCTGCAGGACTCCGAGCTACTCGACTTTCTTCTTCCGAGTGTTGGAAAGTCATCTCCATGTTTGCCTGAATCCCTGAACTGTTAGCACACTTGGATTTACTCTTTTAACACCCTCTGTTTGTTGTGTTGTCACAGCTTCTATCTCCCTTATGCTGGTTTCTTCTGTATGAGACGGTTTGACGTCGTTGTCCTGAAAGGGGATGGTTTTCATTTGCGTTATGGGTGTAGGTTTCACAGATTTCACTTTTTCTTCCTATCCGGTCTTCGCTATCCAGTTGTTGTATCGAACCTTCACACTCCTAATTTTATCCCCGTCTAACATTCATCAATAGCGCGCTGTTCTCTGCTCAATGTGGTCCGTCATTCATCTTCCTCACACCATCCCTTTTTCCCTCATATCCTTCTCTTCGTTCATCAACTCCAGTTCTCTCCTCCTTTTCTATCCCTATCCCCATTCACAAAAAAAAAAAAAGGAAAAGAAAAAAAAAAATCCACCACTATCTCTCCCTTTTCTCATTTTCGGTCCGCAATTTACGCATGGTTTTAACAGTTATGACGTTTTGATGATTCATCGTTATAGCGTTCTCCTCCGTCAGGGCCGTGAGTCCCGCCGATGTTTTCTTTTCCTCTCCCAATTTCAGTTTAAATTGGTCCCTCTGGGCAGATATCTTTTATACCATTCGGTCCATAAGCAGGTTCAATCTCCGTCGTTGTGCGACCGTCCTCTTCTCGACACGGTATTGTTCCTTACCCCGCTGTCCTTGTTCGCCAGTCCTACCGTTCATCGGTTGTAACGTAGTTGACAAACATCCGTTTTCCTGTTTTATCTTAGTTCATCGTCTATCACACGTTCTGACTCAGATCGCCCATCTGATCTGTCATTAACTCTTCTCATTGCATTTTGGTCCTGTATCTGCTTACTGTCAATCATCCGGCTCAATGTATTTGTTCATGCCATCTGTCTGTCATCATTTTATCTAATAAAGTCTTCTGATAGGCCATTGCTCGATACGGCGATTAGCATTCTCGAGGAGGGGTACCCTCGTGTTCATACATCAATCGTCCATCCTCATCATTCATGAATCATCATCATCATTCACTCATCACCACCCCAACCCACCAGACCTATCACCACACACCACCACCATCATCATCACAACCATACACCCACCACCCACACCATCATCATAATCAATTAGCATAATCATCGTCAAATTATCATCAAGTACCTTTTTGCTTTAGTCCTCTCGCTCTCTCTCTCTCTCTCATCTCTCTCTCTCTCTCGTCTCACTCGCTCTCACTCTACTCTCTCAAGAGCTAGTTTTGTTTCTCATTTAAGTATATATCCATCACCTTCAACACATCCAATCAAAAATATTTGTTTACTTATTCCACGTGTTTATTTTAACTTTTCAAAATTAATTTAGCCGGATGCTTTCTTATCTTTTCTTCTTTTTTTGCGCTCTCTCGTACAGTACACACACACACACACACAACACACACACCCACCACCCCACACACATCACACACACGCTACAATACATTCCGATACACACAACATAATAAGGCACAACGTGCTCGGGCAAAAAATGGTCATCTACACACACAACACACACACACACACACACACACGACACCCCTTACACACCACACACACACACACACACAATATCCACACACGCGCCACGCACTGCACGCATGCACGCACGGGCCGCACACACACGTATGTGGTATTTGGTCCAGTATCTGGCCCACACTTCCCAACGGTCGATTTGGTCATACATTAATTTCCCGATAATGTGATGAAAACTGTCCATTGTTCGCTCTCTCGCTCTCTCTCTCTCATCTCTCGCTTACACTCTCTCTCGTCTCTCTCTAATCTCTCTTTCTCTGTAGTTCTGCTTCTCCCCTAGCTTGGGCTATTGGTTGGTCTTCGCGGACGCGCGCGTGTGTTTGTGTCTAGATGTGTGGTGGGACCTGTTCTTACTGGAGAGACGAAACTAACAATATGCCGGATTACGCCTTAGACTCTTATTAATAAGGCGAAGGTATCGCTTTAAGTATTGGACTTGAATTTGCACACAGACACACTCTTAATAAGGTATCGCCTTTAAGTATTGGACATTGAAATTTGCGCACACAGACAACACACGCACACAATACATGTAGGCATTGCGCGCGTGGTGCACACACACACACACACGCACACACACACACACAACACACACAACACAACACTAACGGAGATATGGAAACGCTCACACGCGCAACACGTCACGCGCGCGCGCGCACACACACACACACACACACACACACACACACCCACACACACAACACACACCCACACAACACACACACACACTAAGAGCGTGGAGCAAAACATATCGTGGTTCTGAATATCTTAAACTATCCTTATTGGTACATGAGCAGTGCAATTTAGTTAAAACACATATTTCGAAAACTTTCAAGATAGAAATGATAGAACATGACAATGGAAAATCAGTTTTGATATTTTTTGATATTAAAATCATTCACATAAATTTTAGTTTAAAATACAAAATATACTTTCCATTTGAAAACATAGTGTGTGTTTATGTAAAAAGAAAATAACATGTGATCATATTGTTGCATGTCAAGACATGAAAAAAATATTCCATTGTCTGAGGCAAAATAGTACGCGCGCAGGCCATCTTTGAGTCACCAGTTCTAACAGATGAGTTTTTTGTTTTTGTATGCATAGAGCGCACTCCATTGTAGAAGTATTTATAGGTTCCTTGTTTTGTGTGTGTGGCGGGGATGGGGGATATGTGGGGAGGGAAGATGGAATAATGTACAAAGCTCAAAAGTGATAAGGACTGAGAAAGGTTAAGTTTCTGTGGCCTTGATGGTTGCTAATTAGTTTTGTTAAAATTTTAACTTTTTCCCTTTGAAACTTATTTGAAAAATTAAGTGTTTTGTAATTACCATTATTATTCATATAAGCACTCATATAAGCACACACATACGCACACACACATACTAAAAACACACTCGCATATGTATACACACACACGAGCACACGCACATGCACACATACGTGTGCGTGCACAAGCATAAGCACATACGCTCTTTCTTTCTGTATTTCTCTTTCGGCACGATGTTTTTTTCTCTTTTTTAATCGTCTAATATCACGATTAGTGGAAAGACGTTAAGTGAATCTCACACACACACACACACACACACACACACCACACACACAACACACACACATACACGCGTGCGCGCGCCGCGCGTGCGCGCACACTCTCTCTCTCTCTAACGGAGACATGGGAAAAGCGCGCGCCCGCACACACGCACGCACGCACGCATGCATTGCCACGAAGCTATGGTTTGCAGTGTGTATGTCCTGTGATCACGGTATTACCAAGTTAAGTTTTTTAGTCTTTTTTTTTTCTTTCTTTTTTCTTTGTTTTGCTTTTTACATCTCCAGTTGAAATGTTTTACATTGAAATAAATGGCACATAGAGTTGCAGCAACAGTCTTTTTTTCTTTTTCTCCCTCCTTCAGCTACCGCCCACCCCCGCCATTTTTATTTTATTTATGTATTTTTTTTTTTTTTAGACGAGTTTTCGTTTCCAATTATATTTCATTCTTTGGTTCATCATTCTTTACAATTGTTTTATGTTACATTCTTTGGTACACTTTTTTTTCTTTTTTTTTTTTTTTACAATTGTATTTGTGTCATTCTGGGTACACTATTTTTTACGATTGTTTTTGTTTCATTTTTTGGTACACTATTTGTGACTTTTTTTTTTTCGTTCTTTCTTTCTTTTTTTCCTTCCTTCCTCTTTTCCTCCCTTCCTTTCGTAATGTTTGCTTGTTCGTTGTTGTTGCTGTTGTTGTGGTGGTGGGTGGTGGGTTTTTCCCAACGTTTGTTCAGTCGATCGTCGCTCGTTCGGTCATACATTCGTTCAATCGGTCAGTCGGTCGTTCAGACATTCATTCGTTCAGTCGGTCAGTCGTTCGTTCGATATTTGTTCGGTCGGTCGCTCCGCTCGCTGTTTAGTCATTTATTCGGTCAGTCGGTCGTTCAGACATACATTCCTTCAGTTCGGTCGTTCCATCATTTGTCCGTTCCGTCGGTCAGTCGGTCGTTCTGTCATTCGTTCGTACTTTTGTCGTTGAGTCCTAGCTTCGTTCAGTCGGTCATTGGGGTCGTTCAGTCATACATTCGTGAGTCGGTCGTTCATCAGTCATTCGTTCAGCTGGGCTGCCGGTCGCTCCATCAGTCATTCAATCTATCAGTCGGTTGATAAGTCATTCATTCGTTCAGTCGGTCGTTCAGTCATTCATTCGTTCAGTCGATCGTTCGGGTCGGTCATTCAGTCGGTCAATCAGTCATTCGTTCCTAGATTTGTTCGGTCGATCGCTCCTTCAGCCAGTCCTTCGTTTCTGTCGGGTCAATCGGTCTTTCGGTCATTCATTTGTTTAGTTGCTCATTCGCTCGCTCAGTCTGTCCTGAAGGTCAGTCGGTTGCTCAGACATTCATTCGTTCAGTCGGTCGGACGGGTCGTTCCGTCATTCAGTCAGTCGTTCAGTCGGTCAATCGGTCGCTCAGTCGTTATTTCGTTCGGGTTGGTCAGTCGGTCGTTCAATAAGTCATTCGTTTTAGTTGGTCAGTCAGCCGCTCGTTCAGTCATTCATCGTTCAATCGGTCGTTTCGTCATTCATTCGTTCAGTCAGTTACTCATTCGTTCATTCACTCATTCGTTCAGTCGGTCGTTCAGTCATTCTTCATTCATTCGTTTTGATAGTTATTCAGTCATTCATACGTTCAGTCGGTCAGAGAGCCGTTAAGTCATTCGTTCGTATATTTGTTCAGTCAGGTCGCTCGTTCATTCATTCATTCATAGTGTTGATCAGTCGCTAGTTCAGTCATTCGTTTGTTCAATCAGAAAAGTCGCTTCTTTAGCCATTCGTTCGTTCCATCGCTCAATCGATTGTTCGTTCATTCGTCATACAGTTGTTCGGTCGGTCGATCGTTCATTCAGTCGGTCAATCGGCCGTTGAGTCATTAATTCATTCAGTCGGTCGTTCAGTCACTCGGTTGTACGTTTGTTCGGTCAGTCGGTCGTTCAGTCATTCATCGTTCAGTCGGTCGTTCAGTTCTTCATTGGGTCGGTTGATTAGTCGGTCGCTCGTTCAGTTAGTCATTTGTTCAGTCGGTCGTTACAGTCACTTCATTGTTCAGTCGGTCCTTCAGTCTTTCATCGTTCGTCGATCAGCCGATAGTTCAGACACACGCTCGTTCAGTGGGTCAGTCGGTCGTTCAGCCATTTGTTTTCGTATATTGGTTCAGTCAGTCGCTCGTTCAGTCATTCATTCGGTCAGACGTTCGTAGTCATTCATTTGTGAAGTTGGTCGTTGTGGGTCGTTGATGGTCAGTCGGCCGCTCAGTCATGTTAATAAAGGTTGGACACTGGTTCAGTCCCATCTGTTCAATCGGTCAGCAAGCCGTTCAGCACATTCGTTTCGTTTCAGCTGGCCAAGTCGGTCCCGTTCAGTCATTCATTCGTTCAGTCGGCGGGCGTACGGTGAAGGAGAGATGCAGCGGCCGTTACATGGGTGGGAGTACGCGGGACGCGGGTACTAGTCAAGACAAGGAAGGGCGTACGTGGGAGGCGGGTAGGGGGAAGCCGTATACAGGGTACGACGGGTGGGAATATGTGGGACACGTACACAGGGTAATCCATGTGTATGAGGATGCAGCGGACAGTAATCATGGTTGCGGGTATAAAGGACCGGGGATGCGGCGTATGACATGGGCGGTGTTGGTCGGGCGGGTGGTCGCGGGTTGCTGGGCGTGACATCGGTGGGGTGTGACGAGGAGAAGGTGCAGATGCAGGGCGTTACATGGGGGGTTGGGTACACGGAGCGCGGATTTCGGGGCTTGATATGGGTTGAGGGCACCAGCGGTGGGGTTGGGGGTGGGGGTGGGGACGGGGCATGAAAATGAAGATGCAGGGCGTGACGTGGGTGTCCTGATTGTGACAGAGGGGGTGTTGATGAAGGGGCGTGATATGGTGTGTCTATTGTGACAGAGGGGGCGGGATGAAGGGGCTGATATGGGTGTCTTATTGTGACAGAGGGGGGCGGATGAAGGGCGTGATCGTGATATGGGGTGTCTTATTGTTACAGAGGGGGGCAGATGAAGAGCGTGACGTGGTGTGTCTGATTGTGACAGAGGGGGTGCTGATGAAGGGCGTGATATAGGTGTCTTATTGTGACAGAGGGGGCGGATGAAGTTGTGATGTGGGTGTTTCTTATTGTGACAGGGGGGGGGGGGGGGGGGCGGGATGGAGGGGCGTGACTGATGGGGTGACCATGGTGTCTTAATTGTGAGAGATGGTGCGCGTGATGAAGAGCGTGAAGTGGGTGTATTATTGTGACAGAGGGGGCACCGATGAAGGCGGCAAGTTGGTGTCTGATTGTGACAGGAGGGGGCTGTTGAAGAGTGTCAATTGGGTGTCTGTGACCGTGGGGGCACCGATGAAGAGCGTGACGTGGGTGTCTGATTGTGACAGAGGGGGCGGTGATGAAGAGCGGCGTGACGGTTGGGTTGTATTCTTGTGACAGAGGGGGTGTTGATGAAGGGCGTGATATGGGTGTCCTTAAATTGTGACAGAGGGGGTGCTGTGATGAACGGTCGTGACGTGGGTGTCCTGATTGTGACAGAGGGGCGGATGAAGAGATCGTTTACATGGTGGGCGTGTTGGTGGGCAGAGAGACGGGGGCGGATTGGCAGGGAGTGACCACCGTGGGTGGGCGTGTTAACGCAGAGGGGGGCGTGGATGAAGTGCTTGACATGGGTGGGCGTGCGATTGGGGAAGAGGGCGCGCTGGGACGACAGGGCGTGACGCGGGTGGCGTTATATTTGGGCAGAGGATAAAACGCAGATGCAGAGCTATGAACAGTGCTGGGCGAGGAGGGTGGGCGTTGATGTTGCGGGGTGCATCCATTATAATCATTAATATAGGTCTGATGTTATTGGAATCTGGGTTCAGTTCTCAGGAACGATAAGCGATGTGATGGCGTCTGTTTTTTGTTTGTTTTTGGTTGTTGCTGCTGCTCTATTATTCATTGGGTTTATCCTTTTAAACTGTATAGATGTCTTCAAAAAAATTTCCATTTCCTTGCAAACCACGATACACAAGGCGGACCTCCACTCACGTTTGTTGTGACAGTTTGATCGTCATCGTTCGCTGGAAACGAACAGGAGGTCATCAATCGAACACAAAACAAACTCGTGAATGTTTGCTTCTGCGGGTATTTGACACGATTCGAATAAAGGGTGAGAAGCCCTCACTCAAGATGGTCAGACGTTCCATTATTTGTCATTAGAACATGAACTTGAGCTAATAGAATTTATAAATCTAGCAAGATCCCCAGATGTTGTCTTGCTGCAACACACATGTGTAGTGTCGAGTGTGCACTAATGAGTTATGCCAAATTTTGCAATAATATAGTGTACATAGGTGCGTGTCCCTAATTATAACACATCATGATATGTGTATATATATATATAATGTGTGTATGTGTGTGGTGTGTGTGTGTGTGTGTGTGTGTGTGTGACCGTTCTGTTTCTCACTGTGGTTTAACAATCATTTTACGTAAACCAGCCGCCGTGGCGAGCGCGTTAGCACGGTGCGGTGCAAGAACGCCCGGGTGGGAGAGGTCCTGGATTCGATGCCCATCAAGCCTTTAATTAGTAGCGTTTTTCTGCCCTGCAGGCTCCTACCCACACTGAGTTTTGCTATGGGCTCAACTGGAAAACCTGGGACGCCATCCACAGTCGAGTTTTTCATCCTCTCACTGACATACACGTCTTTCAGAGTGTGTTGTTCACTAATTTCCTGGCCAACACCGCAGGGTGTGTTTCTCTTGGACCTGGTTCACGGAGGGCCAGGATGTTAATATGAAAGTAAGACATAGATACCAGGCCCTGGTAATGTAGCTCAGTTCAGAATGGAAATCCGTAGTATCATCTTCGTTATCGCCATTTTCTCTATTTCGCAGGAAAACCAAAAGTTCGCGTATTCCTGGGGGGCCATACCTGCCCAGCTCGCAGGGTGGACTCATCAGATATGATTGCCTCTCACCGTCTACACACTTGGTCAGGTTCCTTCGGAAGAGTCTCACAAGTACTGGCAAAATTCACCTGATTGGCACTTCGCCCGTTTTTTTTGAAACACAACGTGGTGACGCCCTGCCGAACAAGTGGCTACTAAACCTACTGGCACGCTGGCTCTCAGCGTACTAAGCAAGTTATTAGTTTCAAAACGAAGTGCCTGATTCGGCTCGTTTGATGTAACATAAATGAAGAAAAAATTGAGAAAGAAAGGTGGGGTTAGTTAAACGCCACAGGTATAAACGGAATAGTTTTTATAGGACAAAAACACAATGCATTTCGAACCTCATTGGGGCTTCTTCACTTCACCTCAAAAACAAAAGAACTAATGTAAGACGGGTGGAGTTAAACCGGAGGAAACAGAGACCCCGCTATCTCGGTCTAATATATTCGGCCGAAAAATGAGGTGGGTCCACCGCCTGTTTGTCCTGTATACCTGTGGGCGGGACTAACCCTTTCTTTCTAACTTAAGCATGAGTGCTCGTCTATGCGGCTGATAGGTGTTGCTTGCATAGGTTTGATCGGAGAGAGCAGGCGTGCCGCTGAACACACCAACCGAACGACTCGGCAGCAGTGCTGTCCCTCCTCTGTGAGTTGCCATGTACACGATTGAA
>JADBJO010024934.1:0-2500 GCA_016801955.1 Conus betulinus
AGGAGATAGTTTGTAGAAGTAATCAAACAGGCGTGGGGTATGTAACTCCAAAGCAACCCTGGCAACACATGGGTAGCTTCATGACAGCGAGGACTGAGATCCGTTGAGATGGCTGTGGAAGAATAAGAAACAACAACACACATGTGCTTTCTGCGTGGCCTAAGGCGCAGAGGGATCAGAAAGAGACGATTTCAGATGCCGTTTGAGAAGAGATAGGAAGTGGTGGAGTGTCAGCAGCACAGGAGATTTTAAACTGGCTTGGAAGGAAGGACAGGACTGGTCCAGATAGCACCTGCATCCAGTGTCCACGAACGGCTCAGCCAAGGAGGATGAAGACAGGTGACCTGGAGACTGATCTTTGGGGAGACACTGATGATCGAGGCACAGACACCACTCCACGTGCTGCTAATTCGGCTACTGTCTGGTGGGCTAGATCAGGGAATCGCAAATCTTGATTTAGGCTGTTGTCAAAAACGTTTACAGCTAGGACTTGGTTCTAATTTTCATTCTTCATAGTTTGCTGTGAATGCGCATTTTGCAAATTTCAAGAAATGTGCAAGAACCTGTGTGTGTATAAGAGGTGGGATAGGGGTGGGGGGGGGGAGAGGAAGGGTGGGGATGGGAGGGTGGCTGTGGACGATCACGATATTTTGAAATGAGAAAGAATTTGTTGGACCAAATGTTTCTCTGCAGTGATTTTAAGTGGAAAAAAATTGAATGCAGTATTCCAGTACCATTATTTACATGTATTCATAGACAGCTTTTTCTTTTGTCTGTGCAGAACTTTACACCACAATCGCCAAGAAAGATTTTAAAGAAACTTGATAATGGAATGTAGGGTAGGGACGAACCCATCAAAGTTTTTGGTCGAAAAACTGTAACAGATCTTGATCAAATGAATTATCCTGGAGCTTGGCTTCTGAATAATATAGTTTAAATTGGTTTCACAAGAAAAGCATAACAACGTTTCCAAAGATATGATTTAAAAACAATCATATAAATGGTGGTTGTTATGTTAGAATACCTTCAGTTGTTTAGTCCATAGACTGGGGGCTAACTAAACCAATTATGTTTGGTCTCACCACACCTTCGTCTGCAAAACATAACGGAGATCATGTGTGAGACGTTATCTCTCTTTCTCAAGCTTGGTGTTCCCATGTGTGTATGTTTCTCTGGCTCCATATTCCCTTTGTCTGTGTTCCCCGGGTCTGTGTTTGCCGGTGTCTCTGTTCCCCCCGTTTTTCTATTCCGCCTTTCCTCAGCCCAGTTTATGAGTGTTCGTGTGATTTCGCCCTTTTGTTTCTAGTAATAAAACGAACGACGAAATTCATTGGCTCTTAGATGATTATGTTAGGTGTTGAAGGTGATGGTGGTGGTGTGTGGGTGGGGGGCTGATGGATCAATAGCACGCTGCCAGTGAACTATTTTTCATCGTGGTTTACGCCCACATTTGAGATAGAGGAACAAAGGCCAGGGGGAATACACGACTGGGGTAACTCAGAGTCAAGGGAACATAGAGGTGGTGGAACACACATCCTGGAAAACATAGATCTAGGGAACATAGATCTCGGCAAACGTACTGCCAGGGGAATTTAGGACCAGGAGAACTTAGGTCTATGGAGATGTAAAACCCAGGGAACACATAATTGGGGAAAATATAACTGGAAAACATAGAAGTAGGGGGACATGGAGTCAGGGAAACGTACAGTTGGGGAACATAGAGCTGGATGAACACACACTCCTAGGGAACATGAACCTAGGGACATACGGTTAGGGGAACGTACAGCTAAAGGAACATGCAGCTTGGGAACATAAACCTAGGGGGATAGGAAGTCAGGTGAACAGCTGGTAGAACATGCAGGCAGGGACCATAGACCAAAGGCGATACAGAGTCGGGAGAACATATGGTGGGGAAAGTTAAGTCTGGGGAACGCGGGCCTTAGGGAAAATAGAGTTGGGGGAACATACAGTTAGCGAAACATGGATCTTTGTAGAATTAGAGCTGGGGGACCATACAGCTAGGAGAAGATAGATCTAAGGGGACATAGAGCCAGTAAAAAAAGGCCTGGAGGAGCATACAGCTAAGAGAACATGGATCTATGGGGACATAGAGCCAGTGAACAAAGGCCTGGTGGAACGTACAGCTAGAAGAACATAGGTCTATGGGGACATAGAGCCAGTGAAGAAAGGCTGGATGAACATACAGCTAGGGAAACATAGATCTAGGGAGTACATAGAGCCAGTGTTAAAAGGCTGGATGAACATACAGCTAGGAAAACATAGATCTAGGGGGCATAGAGCCAGTGTAAAAAAGGCCTGGATGAACATACAGCTAGGAAAACATAGATCTAGGGGCATAGAGCCAGTGTTAAAGGCCTGGAACATACAGCTAGGAAAACATAGATCTAGGGGGCATAGAGCCAGTGGAACAAAGGCTTGGAGGAACATACGGCCGAGGTATCTTAGACGTGGGGCCATAGAGACAGGGAAACACAGGGCC
>JADBJO010024934.1:7500-10000 GCA_016801955.1 Conus betulinus
AGCCAGAACTTTTGACTTCAACAACAGCTCCTCTGCTGAGATTCCATGGGTAAGTAAATCTGCAGGATTATCTTTGCCTGAACAGTGATTCCACAGTGCTGGACTAAGAAGAGACTGAATCTCAGCAGCTCTGTTTGCAACAAAAGGTTTCCACCTGTATGGGTCACTCTGAATCCAAGCCAGAGTCACGGTTTACGAAACCCCTGTGTGGTTTGTAATATGTTCCATAGTTTATTGAACACTGATCACCAAGATTATGGAAGAAAAAGTTCATTTTAACATCAAGTTGATATCCTCGTTATGCATTGTCAGCTCTGGATGGAACTATGTCCACAAAACTCAGAACAGGATGTAGTTGGATTTTTAAAAAAAAATCCAACGAGTAAATGCCTTTGATGTGTTTCGAACTGATGACCCTCCAGCTGCACGTGCGCGAACTACGGCGCAACAGAGAGCTTTTCCTCTTTCTCTGGGAACACTCGGAGTCTGGTGTAGAACGGGTGGGCAGGTCTTGTGTCATTGGATGTCTGTGTAAGACATTGTTCACCGCAGCTCTTGAAGTGTCGTCTACACATCATGGACATTGCTGCAGGCGGCCTACACTGTTGTTACAGCGCAAAGTGCCACAGTCTAAAGATTTGTCGCGAATCGCATGGAAGGTGGTCAGTCCCTCTGAAATGTCGCGAGGCTTCACAAAGCAGGAATTCTCTGGGAGGGGTCGCCAGGTTCTGTCATGACATCGATAGTACGAGGGATGGAACGCCAAGATTAGTTGCAATTTGCAGTGAATCGAAAAGATAGCACACATATGATCAGTTTTTTTGTGTGTAATCTTTTTGAAGAGATGAAAGTATCTGTAGTGCTCTCTCTCTCTCTCTCTCTCTCTCTCTCTCTCTCTCTCTCTCTCTCTCTCTCTCTCTCTCCTCTCTCTATCTCTCTCTCTCTGTTTGTCTGTCTGTCTGCCTGTCTGTATCTGACTCTCTTTCTGTCTGTCTCTGTCTCTGACTCTCTGTGTGTCTCTGCCTGTCTGTCTGTCTCTGTCTCTCTCTCCCTTTCTCTCTCTCTCTCTCTCTCTCCTTCCATTCCATTCTCTCTCTCTGATCTCATTCCCCTTTCCCTTACTACCCCCCTTCCCTCCCCACCCCTCTCTCTCTCTTTCTCGTCCCCCTACCTCTCTCACTAATGTACAGCGATGAAATATACGCGAGTCTTGTCCAAACTAAAAACACACGAATTCCAAAGGAAATCTGCGTACAAATTGATCGCCTGACTGAAAAAGAGTCATCTCACTATGACACGGATCAAGATTGTCACAACCTGTAACAAAGAGTGGGAGCGCCAAGCGTGGGGGACGCCTGACACATTTTGTCACATTTGTCACATAGAACGGCGGACTGCTGTCTACAGACATTGCTGGCCACTGTTTCGCATTTACACAGAAGTGGTCAGATTTTCCACTGGTACCTGGTTACTCACCACATCGAATCACTTTAAAACAACCAAAACAGGCACGCCCAAACATTAAGTACTTCGTCTTGTACTTAAGGAAAGTAAACAAACAAACAAACAAACAAAAAACACCACCACCACACCACCAAAACCACCAAAAAAAACAAACTCACAACAATGAAAACAAGCAAAAATCAAAACTCACAGCATGAACACTTTTGAACATAAAAAATTTTGAATACCCTAAACAATACCCTAAAACTGAAAGTGGGAAGATAAAAGACACAGCTTACATTGCCCAGTTGTAACAAAGGATAACGTTCCATTAAAAAAAAAAAATTACATAATTTTGAGCGGACAGGCTATCAATGGGTGAATTATCTCAAGCACAGACATGAACATTCTGGGAAGAGGAACAAAAAGAGAATATTGAATGCAAAGTTAAATCAAACTAGTCTTCAATTGAGATGTTAGGAATATAAAACGCATGGCCTATGCAAGCCAGTAATCAGAGGTACAGGTCCATACAGATAACTAAAAAAAAATATTCCAAAGTTCCAACAGCTGGACACCATTGCACTAGTCTGATTGGGTTGTTGAATGATTGCAGAACATGCAAACCAAAAATGAAAATGAATGCACACAAGCATGCCTTCAATTTCCGTAAGGAAAATGGAGCAAAATATTGTTTGTCTGTCAGCAAGGTAAGCTTATGCGAAAGTTACTGAACCAGCTTCGAGAGAAGTTGCAGAAATTGGCAAGAATACGGAATGGCCCATGGGTGAAACTTGGAAACACGTTGGTTTGATCACGAATGCAGGGTAGCCGAAAGCCAAACTACGTAAATATTCAGAACGTTTTTGAAATCACTTGATAAAGATGACAGAGCATTGTTCTGTATGGCAAGAAGGGGGTACATAATTTAAATGAAAGAAAAGCGAAAGAATACAATGATTTGTTATTGAATGACCTTATGTCCTCAGTCAAAAATCATCAGTTATTCTGGAATGCTATACACACGATCTCAGGAAAGAAATCACATCCAGGTAAT
>JADBJO010024934.1:15000-20000 GCA_016801955.1 Conus betulinus
CTGAATAGGATATGGGATCCCACAAAGATTGGAATCTATCTCCGATTTATCTGTTCGAAATAAAAGAGATTTGATCTTCAGGAATGATCTTAAGCAATAAATGTCGTATCCTATTTGCTATCCACCAAAAGTATATTTTTTTAATCTATCCAGGGTCGTCACTTCTTATAACAGAAGAAAATTTATCCTCATTCTGTACATAACTGTTTTTTTATGTCTGTATTTAGCCCTTTGATAACAAACGAGAATTTTTAAAAACACAAACTCTGGTTAAAAAAAAACAAACACTACTTCAATTGACGAATCAGAATTTTAATCATTCTTACCTTCATTTTAGATCATATGGTGTTTTGCTTTAAAGAAATTTTTCACTCTGGTTAAACAAACAAAGGATAGCTTTACACAGTTCAAAATGTAGAGATTTGTCTTTTTTTCCTCTTCCTGGACAAGACTCTTTTCACAGTGAAATGACAACACTGAAGGGCGTGGCGTGGTCGGATGGGTTAAAATGCAGCAGGCACTGACCTTCCTGAAACTGAATCCAATTTTGCGTTATGACGGTATGATATGTATTGTATACTGATACCTTGCTCACAACAAGGTCACTGACTGAAACATCTTTTACACAACACAGGTATGATTCGACCTTTCCAGGGGATAAATTGTAGACCTAATCTCACAGCCCTGGTGAATGTAACTCCAAAGCAGCTCCGTATAACAGCTGCGTAACTTCATAACAGCAAGACAAAGCGACGGTTGAGACTCGTGGAGAGGCCTGCAGAAGAAGAAAACCAGCAAACATGCACTCTTTGCATGGTTTTATGGAATACAGAATCTGGGGAACATACCGCTGTGGGAACACGGATCTAGGGACATACAGAGCCAGGGGAACGTACAGTTACGAGAACATGTAACCAGAGGGATATAGTGGTGGAGGAACTTAGGCCTGGGAGAACATACAGACAGGGAAACGTACAGCTAGGAGAATATGTATCCAGAGGGATATAGTGGTAGTGGAAGTTAGGCCTGGGAGAAACATACAGACAGAGAAACGTACAGTTACGAGAACATGGATGCAGGGGGATGTAGTGGTTGTGGAACTTAGGCCTGGGGGAACACAGAGCCAGGGGAACGTACTGCTACGAGAACATGGATGCAGAGGGATAATGTGGTAGTGGAAGTTAGGCCTGGGGGAGAACATACAGACAGGGGAACGTACAGCTACGAGAACATGGATCCAGGGGGATGTAGTGGGAGTGGAACTTAGACCTGTGAGAACACAGAGACAGGGGAACACAGGGCCGGGTGAACATAGAACAGGGGGCTGGGGGAACACGTAGGTGGGGCAACATAGACCTGGGGGAATATACAGGGCCCAGGCGAAAAAGACATGGTCCCCGTTGTTTACTACCTCTACCATGTTATGTTTTCAACTGTGTCTGCAGGTTTGTCTGAAGACGAATCCATTACATGCTGGTGCCGATCCGTGAAAACAGATCTGGATCAAATGCCGATTCAACATCTGTTCACATTTACTGACAAGAAGAACAACAAGTTTCCACCGGACATGAAGGCTGTAAAATTGGATGCATGATTCCTTAGGACCTGGCAGGGGTAGGTGCTTGACACAAGTGTCCATCTACCTGTCATCCTCATCATTCATTGTCACCTGCATAGTGTGATGTACTAATTCACAACCACTGGCGTTCAACGTCAACTAGCTAAAAATGAAAGGAGAGAAGGATATTAACCTACAAAGTTATGCAGATGTAGTGTCCAGATTATAAACGAGCAAAGAAACCCGGTTTATACCTAATGTGTAATAGATTCAGTTCAGGTCACGTAGTTTATAGCTCAGCCGATCGCGATGTTCCATATCAGAGCTGTTTACATCCTGAAGACAGACGATGGCATTACGCGATTGTGAACAATATATTGAAGGAGATGTGCTGAAAGGAATTTTAATTACAAATGTAAACAGAGAGAGAGAGAGAGAGAGAGAGAGAGAGAGAGAGAGAGAGAGAGTAAAGTGCTCTTTTTTTCTTTTTCAATGGCAGACCAGCTCCACAGTGTCTGGGTGGTGTGACTGACGAAGGAACATTGGAACAGAGCCAGACGAGTCGTGGGTATCCAGCAAATGAAAGCCTTCCATGGAACCCGACCCCACGACCTCCTTTCTATGCTCGAACCACTGTGGCACAGCGACTCTTCTTCTCTGCTGTGACCACTCGGGCGTCTTTGAGAAACATAATTCACCCTGCGCTGGAAATGCTGTGTACAGATCAGTTTGTACACAAGTGGATTGGCTGTCAAATTAATGAACAACAATCATCCCGATATGATATTGCCCGAGTCGTGTTGAAATTTGCGACAAAAACATGAGCGACACAGGTGGCAACGCCCGCCCTATTTTGTCGCAATCACAACATGTAATTGCGGACAACTGTTCTAGGATATGATCACAGGCGACTGTTGTCATTGTATGTAGAGTTGACCAGGCATAGTACTACTCCTGGCATCTGGGTACTCACTGCAGACAAACGTTTTCGTCTAAATAAAAAAAAAATGAAAGAAAGAAAACTTTGCATCAAAGTTAAAAAAATAAATCTACTTGCAAAGTGAGACGACTGAAGGCGGAAATCTAAACAAATCTTAAATAAATGTCAGCGAACCGCCAAGAGAACGTGGACAAACAAGTCACAAGACAAAACATGACGCGTTTCGACGTCTTAGGTCTTCTTCAGGCAAGACACAAACAAATAGGACAATGAGAATAAACGAATTTGTCACTTAGTTTAGATCTCTTCTCTCTACAGAGTTGTACATGGAGGTCAACTTACATATGCTTTTGAAGTGAAAACAGGGGTGAGACAAGGGTGCCTTCTCTCATCGTTCCTGTTCCTTCTCGCTGTAGACTGGGTCATGAAGATGTCAACTGCAGGCAAGCGCAATGGCATCCAGTGGACTCTTTGGAAGCAGCTGGACGACCTAGACTTTGCCGATGATTTGGCCCTTCTTTCACACACCCAGCCACAGATGCAAAACAAGACCACAACAGTGGCAGAAACTTCATCCTGCATTGGACTGAACATCCACAAAGGAAAGAGCAAAGTCATGAAAGTCAGTGCTACAAACCAAGACCCCATCATGCTAGAAGGCAACGCGCTGGAGGGGTGGACAACTTCACTTACCTTGGCAGCGTCGTCGACATACAAGGTAGTACAGATGCTGATGTCAGAGCCAGAATCGGGAAAGCGAGAGCAGCTTTTCTCCAGCTGAAAAATATCTGGGACTCAAATGTCATCTCCAAGAAAACCAAGATAAGGTATATCAATAGCAACGTCAAAATCAGCACTTCTTTATGGAGCTGAGACGTGGCGAACCACAGTTACCATTACCAACAAGATCCAGACTTTCATCAGTTCCTGTCTGAGGCGCATACTGAGGGATCCACTGGCCAGACAGGATTAGCAACGAGGACCTGTGGCAACAGATAAATCAGAAGCCAGCTGATGCAGATGTTCTCCAAACGAGATGGAGGTGGATAGGCCACACCCTAAGAAAGCCACCGACAACACCACCAGGCAGGCATTGTCCTGGAACCCACAGGGGAAAAGAAAGAGAGGCCGCCCAAGAAACTCCTGGCGCCGAGACCTGCAGGCAGACGTGACAGCGTTGGGGAAAACCTGAAACCAGCTGGAGAGAATCACCCTGGACTGTGATGCCTGGAGGGACCCTTGTCGGCGGCCTATGCCCCAGAAGGGATTGAAGGTGTAAGTAAAGTAAGTTAGACCTCTTCAGCGCAAGGTCGGCGTTGATGAAAACGAGGCCGTTAGAAGGGCGATAATGTGTGAGTCAAGGTAGTAATTATGATAATTATATTACTGATAGGAATACAAATAAAGGTCAAAAATATTAAAATAATAAATTAAGAGAGGATTACTACTGCTTTTGATGATAATAAGGAAATAGCAGTTGTAGTATGGGAGAAAGGAGAGTGAGTTAGAGGATTCTTAAACACCATGGTTGCCGTGGCAACAGTCTTCGTGGCGATGGCGATGGGAATGTCAATGGTTACAGTAGTATTACTGATGATACTGCTAACAACTATTGTGAAGGTTAAAGTAATAAAAGCATGATACAAAAATATATTTAGAAAATACGTTTTTGTAATAATCATAATAAATAAATTCAGGGAAAAAAAAAACGAAAAATAAATTGAAAAAAAAATTGTAATGAAACAATAGAAATAGAAAAATAAAACAAATGATAATGATCAATAAATATTGTTTCTATTTTTGTTTTTATTTTGTTTTATTACTATTGATTTTTTTTATTTGTGACTCGTTTGTCCACGTTTCTCTTGGCGGTTCGCTAACATATATTCAAGATTTGTTTAATGTCCATGTGTTTAAAAAAATACACAGGGAATACATGGTGAGTGTGAGTCGGTTTCGGAAAAAAAGTGAGACAAAATGGGACGATGGACGCCCACTTTGTGTAAAAGAAGTGAGAAAAAATTGGAGGTTGGAGGACTCCCCCCCCCCACCCCCCCCCCCCCCCCCCTCCCCCCCCCAAAAAAAAAAAAAAATAAATAAATAAAAGGGAAGAAACTCCCCGAAATCAGGTAGAACTTCTTGTCTGAAATTTCAATAGCTAAGCGGAAACAAAAGTAAGGATACGGATTTGTTTTAAATCATAAAGTTAAAGAAGGGGAAATATAAAAGGAACCACCAAATTGAGACGGTAGCGAGAGACAAAAGCTCATAGACGTCTATAGATACAGATACTGAAAAAAAGTTAATGTTTAAGAATACTGAACATCGCTTCGCATGCCAGAGGGAATCACAAGATGATACTGGAAGGTAAATAGAAGCCACAGTTACACCATGTCCTGTTGCCTTCCATTTCCACAAAAAGAGGACAGAAAAACAAAAAGGAAAAAAGAAATTGTAACTCTCCAACTCTGTCACTCAATGGTTTTCATTCCACATCCATTT
>JADBJO010024935.1:0-5000 GCA_016801955.1 Conus betulinus
CCTCCTCCTCTACTTTCCCCCCCATCTCCTACTTTCCCCCCACTCCTCTACTTTCCCCCCATCCTCCTACTTTCTCCCCATCCTCCTACTTTCCCCCCCATCCTCCTACTTTCTCCCCATCCTCCTACTTCCCCCCATCCTCCTACTTTCCCCCCATCCTCCTACTTTTCCCCCATCCTCCTACTTTCTCCCCATTTCCCCCCATCCTCCTACTTTCCCCCCCCCCATCCTCCTACTTTCCCCCATCCTCCTACTTTCCCCCCCATCCTCCTACTTTCCCCCCATCCTCCTACTTTCCCCCATCCTCCTACTTCCTTCCCCCCATCCCTCCTACTTTCTCCCCATCCTCCTACTTTCCCCCCATCCTCCTACTTTCTCCCCATCCTCCTACTTTCCCCCCATCCTCCTACTTTCCCCCCATCCTCCTACTTTCCCCCCATCCTCCTACTTTCTCCCCATCCTCCCTTTCCCCCCCATCCTCCTACTTCCCCCCTCCCCACTTCCTCCTACTTTACCCCCATCCTCCTACTTTCCCCCATCCTCCTACTTTTCCCCCCATCCTCCTACTTACTTTCTCCCCTCCTCCTACTTTCTCCCCATCCTCTCTTTCTCCCCAATCTGCTTATTTTCTTTTTTCTTCTTCTTTTTTCTTCTTTTTTTTTTTTAATTTCATTTCACAGCCTCTCACCCGTCGTCTGAAGGAAGTATGCATGTTTTCTAATGGCAATATCAGACGGACATCACAAAACAGTACATCGAGCTGAAACAGGGCTGAACTGCGAGCGTTTTTCCTGTGACATGCGGAAAGACTCACCGCACTGCTCTACATCGTGTGGACCTTCTTTTGAAACAGGTAAATCACATGGGAACAGCGTGGCGTGACTCACCCCTCACTGGAGGGCATTCTGATTCGGACTGCCATAGTTTGACGTTCGGTGAATAGAGCCAAAGGACGGACCAGAGGCGGCTCATAGGAAGGGCGGCTAGCTCCTCTGTTCGCGATTACCCCCCCCCCCCCCCCCCCCCCCCCCCCCATCCCCGCCGCCCCCTGTCCAGATGATTAAAAAAAGAAAATAAAAACTTATCCGCATGCAGGACACTAGGGAATGGCTATCCGGCACGACCAGTTCCGGGTCAGTATCGGATCTCTGAGGGTTAACAGACCCGTCTGTCCGCGTGTAACCTAAAGATGGCGTGGCGGAGCTTCAGACGCGGGGAAAGACGTCAGCTCAGATGAAATGTTTCTCAATGAACCATTTGAATGTTCTGATGATCAAAGAGCGAATTCGGCTGTTTCGATTTCAGCGTGTACAATACTGTATACCCAAAGGATTGATCTGTTTCAGCTACGATTCACTGAACTTTGGTTTCCTCGACTGGGTTTCTTTTGTCAAAGCACGCAGGCCCTGATTAAAACAAAATGATGTCAAAATAAATGGATTGGGTTGATTTCAGACACATTTATCTGTTTTGAATTGTGTATAAAGGCTACCATTATTTTGCTGTTTTATTTTACGTTTTCATATCAAGGTTCGGGTTAGTAGTCTTGATTTACATTCTGTTTCAGTTTTTCTCAGATTTTTTTTTTTAGCTGCTCCATACGTCTGTCTGCGCTAATTGTGAACAGGGAAACTGAATCCGTTTTGAATTGTGTCGGCTATTGTGCAGTTTTTGATTCATGTGTCAGTAGTGTCCATAGTTCTTCATGAACATTTAGTTCCCGCTGTCTCAGAAAAAAAAGGAGCAGAAAGTGGGGAAAAGGGATTTGATCTACTAGAAGCTCTGGTGGTTTAACAAAAAAAAAAAAAAAAAAAAAAAAAAAAAAAAAAAAAAAAAAAAAAAAAAAAAGGATTCGACGTCGATGGCTTAGGGAAGGAGGAGAGAGGAATGGGAGTAAAGTAGGGGAGAGGTGCGAAACGGGAGGAAAGGGGAGGAGACGGGGAAGTTGGGGGGAGGGAGAGGAGGGGAACTGGAACCCCCCCCACTCTCCCCCCTTACAAGTCCGTGGTGGTGGTGGTGGTGGTGGTGTGAAGTCCTTAACAGGTTGACACAAGGTGTGGGGGGAGTGGTGGGGGTGAGGTGGTGGGGGTGAACGGTTGGCGACGGAGGCGACAGGGGCGGGTAAAAACGGTAAGGCAAGCCGCGCGACGTCTGCGCTGGCTTTCTGGCGGAGAGGAGTGAATTGCCCTTTGCTTTGTCAAGGCGTGGGCCAGCTACCTGTCAGCCCCCGAGACTACGGCTGGGCGCCGACAGTCCCTCCCCCCCCCCCCCCCCCCCCCTCCACCCTTCCTCCTCCTCCTTCTCTCTCTCTCTCTCTCTCTCTCTCTCTCTCTCTCTCTCTCTCTGCCATCTCCTTCACACCCACCCCACCCCAAGTCCCACCTCCCTCCTCGCCCATCACCCTCACCTTCACCTTCCCACCTGGTCTTCTTCCCCCTCTCTCCTCCAGATCATCCTCCAACCTCCCTCACACCTCCTTTAGCCCCCCCCCCCCCCCCCCTCCTTTTTTTTCTCTCTTTTTTCTTACTATTTTGCTCCTGTCCCGTCCTCTTTCTCTTGTCTTTTTTTTCCCTCTTTGCTCTCCCCTTCCTCCCCCCCCACCCCCTACCTCCTTCTTCCTCCTCCACCCCTTTCTCCACCTCTTCCTCTAACTCCTCCTCCTCCACCTCAACCACCACTACCACCACCACTTCCTCTCTTCAGCCTCTCCACCCTCACCCCCCCCACCCCCCCACCCCTGCTCCTACCCCCACGCCCCACCCATACTATCCGCACGTTCTTCCCCCATCTCTCCCACACCGTATCCTTCTCAAGCCTTTCTCTACCCCCCCCTACCCCCACCCCCCCCCCCACCCCGACCCCCAAAGGGCCAGTCATGTCACTAACAAATGAGTCCTTAAATCCTTCTTAGGCTATCTTTCCTCCCCTCCAAATCCTCCTCTGTTATTCATCCTCTACTCTGTTTGTCTGTCTCCCTGTCTGTGAGTTTTGCTCTGTCTGACCCATATCCCCTCTGTCAGAGTTTGTCTGTCTGTCTGTCCGTCTGTCTGTCTGTCTGTCTGTCTCTCTGTCTCTGTCTCTGTCTCTCTCTTTTTCTCTCTCTCTCTCTCTCTCTCTCTCTCTCTCTCTCTCTCTCTCTCTTCTTTCGCTTTACATATGCACTGAAAACAAACAAACAAAAAAACATATACTCTCTCTCTCTCTCTCTCTCTCTCTCTCTCTCTCTCTCTCTCTCTCTCTCTCTCTCTCTCTCTCTCTCTCTTCTCTCTCTCCTCCTCTCTCCTCTCTCTCTCTCTCTCATCTTCGCTTCATATATGCACTGAAACCAAGCAAACAAAAATCATACATAGGACGTACACCTTTCCAGGTATGATACAATTCACCTGTCCAGGTAGGACAAAGTTCACCTCTTCAGATATAATACAGTTCACCTGTCCAGGTATATCACAGTTCACCTCTCCAGGCAAAAAACACACATCACCTCTCCAGGTAAAACACAGGTCTCCTATCAAGGTACGATACAGTTCACCTCTCCGTGCATATTACAGTTCATCTCTCCAGGTATAATACAGTTCAAATCTCCATGTATAGTACAATTCACCTCTCCATGTATAAAAACAGTTTCAACCCTCCATGTTGAATACAGTTTCATCTCTCCATTATAAAACAGTTCAACTCTCCATGTTGAATACAGTTCACCTCTCCATGTATAAAACAGTTCAACCCTCCATTTTGAATACAGATCACCTCTCCATGTATAAAACAGTTTTCACCTCTCCAGCTAAGGAAACAGTTTACCTCTCCAGGTAGGATACAGTTCACCTCTCGAGCTAAAACAAAACCAGTTTACCTCCCCGGGTAGAATACAGTTTACCTCTCCAAGTATCAAACAGTTCACCTCTCCATGTATAACACAGTTCACCTCTCCAAGTATAATACAGTTCATATCTCCAAGTAGACTACAATTCACCTCTCCAGGTAGAATACAGGTCACCTCTTACAGTTCACCTCTCTGTGTATTATACAGTTCACCTCTCCATGCATAATACAGTTCACCTCTCCAGGTTTCATACAGTTTACCTCTACCGTATGATTCACTTTACCTCTCCATGTACAACACAGTTCACATCTCCATGTATAATACATATCACTCTCCAGGTATAACACAGATCATGTCTCCAGGTAAAATAAAGCTCACCTCTCCAGGCATAATACAACTATCGCAAATCCCCACCTGCTTCCAGGATTAGAACCACCATTCACACACACACAGACACACACACACACACACACACACACACACACACACACACACACACACACACACACAACACGCACGCACGCACGCACGCACGCACGCATGTGTCTAAATACAAGCTCGCGGACACATTCCCCCAAATACCCTCCTCCTTCGCCCCCGAATGTACACACATACACGCCAACAAACAGACATGCATTGCAAACCTGCAGCTCGTCTGCATTTTAGATATCTATTCGATCGCTCGCGGACATTGTACACATCCCCAATAATGACCACTCCACACTTCGGCTGATTGAGACTCCAAGTACAAACAGAACACGAAACTTTTTGTTGCAGCTCGTCTGTTTTTAGATATCTTTTTTCGTTTAAGATTTATAACATTCACAGTACCTAGAGAGAGTTTTGTTTGTTTGTTTTTTTGACACAGAGAGAGGAGAGAGAGAGACAGACAGACAGACAGACAGAGACAGACAGACAGACAGACAGAGACAGACAGAAAGAGACACACAGAGAGGGGAGAGACAGAGAGAGAGGGGGAGAGAGAGAGACAGACACAGAGAGAGAGAGAGAGAGAGAGAGGGGGGGGAGGGAGGGAGGGAGAAAAGAAATATGATTTATTCAACAATCAATGACTGAGACCTGAGGTATAGCCTATTTTTCTTATCTGTAGTTGCTAAACTATATCATGTGCATGGTAGGGAGGGGGCGTGGGGGGGGGAGGGGGGGGGCAGGGTGAGAG
>JADBJO010024935.1:10000-12500 GCA_016801955.1 Conus betulinus
CACACACACACACACACACACACACACACACACACACAGCATTTCTTCGTTCCCATTCTAAAATACTCCCTGTTCTATAAGAACTGGGAGTACAAAAAGGAACCAATGAGAAGGGAGAAGTTAAAAATGAGAGAGAAATTAAAGAAAAGGTGGAGAGAAAGACCGAAAAGGAGATATAGAACTGGCAACAACAGACAGCATAATACGACATAACTACAAAAACACAAAATTAAGAATTAGCATTATTGCTATTATTTTCACTATCTTGTCATAAATGGTAGTATTGGCATCGTCATTTTTCTTTCAACCTGTATCTACTCCCCCTCAATCTAGATCCATCAACCCAGTTGCATTCCGTAGGTTTACTTGTTCACCCGAGGCCAGACCTTGCACTCAGATCAAAGAGATTGTTACGGATGGGTAGTGTGTTCTGCAGGTGTCTGACTGTCTGACCTTCACACAGAAATTATGGGATGCATGCGCGACTTCTCCAATTCACATACACACACACACTCACCTGAACACTGACAGCCAGGCAACAGTACAACACTTTTTTTGTTGTTGTTTTATGCTGCCCAAGCCATCAGACATTTTTTTCTGCGCCACCTCAGAGGCAGTGCACCCACGCCGCTCATTCCGACACCCTGTCCACAGCGACAGCCTGGTCGGCCCCGCCGCAGTCCCGGCACAGGCAATCCCACAGGGAGTAGTCAATGTCAAGTCGTCAAGAGACGACCCACCGGAGGAGAAACTGCACTGCTGCCGAGTCACTTCGGTGGTGTTCAGTGGCGCCTATTCTGATCTAACATATGCAGGACACCACCTACTAAGCCCCCTGCTAACGACAATAATTGCTTAGTCGCGGAGCCGGCGTGAGTGAGCTCTCCCTCCGGAGGGCGCCACCACGTCCGTCCAACGTTAGCCCCCCATGGACTCGCCCATACCGGTGACCCTGACGGATCCAAACTAAGACCACAGACGTAGAGAGGAATTCGAAATTGAGGTCACCATGAGAGCAGGGCATGAAGGGCCACAGAAATTTGAGATATTTTTTTTAATGCTGATCGATGAGAATGAGGATGATTGATGATGCTACGGATTTCCATTTCGGTCTGAGACTACATGTCAGGGCTGTACTCTACGCTTCCTTTCATAATATATCCCCGGCGTCAACTAGGCCCGAGAGATACAGGCACCTGCAGTGTTGGTCAGGAAATTTGAGCAACACTCTCAGAAACGCATCCATTAAGTGGATGAAAGTCGACTGTGTTGTCCCAGTCTTCCAAACTGAGCCCGTAGCAAACTCAACTCTGGGTAGGAGCCGATCGGGGCAGAAAAACCCACATCACTCTGATGGGATTCAAACCCACGACCTCCCAGCCGGGAATCCGCGACACTAACCACTTCACAAACATATAATAAATGCAAACGCATCAATAGTCGGCACGCCAACCACAAGGCGTACACACACACACACTACATACATATATATATATATATATATATATATATATATATATATATATATATACTTCAAGCACGCCAAACAGGGCGCACGACACAAAATATATCTATATATAATTCGCTATCTACTCTGCTGGTTCCAACGACGATAAAGGCGACGACGACGACGACGACGACGACGACGAAACGACGAAGAGGACGAAGACGACGAGTCGATGAAGATGAAGACGACGTATACAGCGTCAAGTCTGACACAGGACTTGCGTAACTGTGGCTCAAAAAATCACTAACACACTCACGGCGTCTCTGCCGGCGACAGTCTCATACAGGAGCTGTGGCTCACACACAAAAAACACAGAACTCAGCGACGGCCTAGCCAACAGGTCGCTGGTTCGAAACTCGGGAGCGGCGCTCTGGCTTGGCAGCAGCGGCGTCTGGCCCAACTGGCTCAGCGGGTAGTCGGTCCCGGGCGCAGTGGCAGGTAGGGTAGTTCGTCGGCACTCAGGCCGGCCTCTCACGTTGACACAGGGCGGAGAACAAGGGGTAGACACAGCTACGGCCCTGACCCTCAGAACGTAGCAGCAGTCCCCCTCAGTCCAGGGAACACTTCTACCTGGGGGAAACTGATTAACTACCTTGATTATCATAGCTACCATTCATTACAATCACGACTACATTCATATTCATTAGCCACATCATATTCCACTAGAACTTGGGACACATCAGCATATTCTTTCTTCAACACTACAACATTCCCTTTTCCGGAATCATAACACTACAACATTCCCTTTTCCGGAATCATAACACTACACAGGAAAGGATTTCAATATAAACCTTTCAGAATCTAGTCTTCCAAACTGGGGAAAGGATTCCGACCTAGACCCTCTTCAATAAACTATGAATACAATTCATTACACACAATTAATGATTACTTTTTCATCAAACTATAAATGTCATCACAAATGTTCATTTCTTTTTTCCTGAAACACAAGAATGTTCATTTCAATTCATATAATCACCAGATTTTAAAAGGTAT
>JADBJO010024935.1:17500-20000 GCA_016801955.1 Conus betulinus
ATGAACACAACACACCCCACACACGCGCATACACACACACACACACACACACACGCGCGCGCGCGCGCGCGCGCACACACACACACACCTCTCCCCTCCCCTATACCCACCCCCCAAACGCCACACACACACCACCACTACCACCATTACCCACCACCACCTCCCACATCACCACCCCCCCACCACCACCCCCCCCCCACACACAACCCCCCCCCCCCCCACCACACACCCCACACACACACACACACACATAAAGCGCGCGCGCGCAACCCACGGCGACTACCCACTGAAAGTCGAAAAGCTACCGACCTAAGGGACGCACCCACACGACTATCCACTGAAAGTCGAAAAACTACCGACCGACGCAACACACGTGAGGGCGACAGGGCGACGGTTTTCCTTTTCCTACCTCGCCATTCCGTCTCACCCCAGGCAAGTGTCGGGTGTCGCCCAGACGGTTTTACGAGCGACGTTAGTTGATCCGATTCTGGGGCGGCTGAGACAATTAGCGCGAGGTCTTAACACGTCATTAAACCAAGTGCTTCGGCCGTTTAATCTTCGCACCTCGTGTATATGGAGGTTTTTGGGAGTAGAGGTGGTTGACGGGGGGTGGGGGGGGGGGGGGGGGGAAGGAGGGAGAGGGAGATGCAGCGTGTGGTGGTGATACGATGTCATGTCTTGTCTGGTAAAATGAAGGAGGTTCGGTTATTCGGGTTTTAGCTCGGTCCGTATATGATGATAGAAAGTGTGGGTTCTGGAGATCGATCTGGGTTGGTGGAGGTGGTGGTGATGTGGCGGTGGTGGTGTTGGTGGAGGTGGTGATGGTGTGTGTGTGTGTGTGTGTGTGTGTGTGTGTGCGTGCGTGTGTGTGTGTGTGTGTGTGTGTGTGTGTGTGTGTGTGCGCGCGCGTGTGCGCGCGCGCGCGCGCGCAAGGTGGTAGCAGTTTCAAACTGTATCAAAATTTAGTAAATGCATCTCCACCTTATATCCCCTCTCCGTCCCCCACCTCCTACGCACGCACACACACACACACACACACACACACACACACACACACACACACGCACGCACGCACGCACGCATGCACGCACACACGACACACACACACACACACACACACACACACACACACACACACACACTAACGCACACACACACACACACACACACACACTTCCCACCGTCACACACACAAAGAAAAACGCCTTCCCCCGTCTTCCTAGAAAAAAAAAAAAAAAAAAAACCCCCCACCCCGCCCCCCCCCACCCCCCCCCCACCCCCGTCCTTCCCTTCCCCTGCTCCCCCACCCACGTCATAAACAAGTCCAAAATAAACTTGAAACTTTGACGCTCGCGGCCTTTCATACTTCTCGTGGATTCCATTCCCTCCCAACATTTTCTTACGTGTGTTGTTGCTAAGCCCGCCAAAGACTGTGAAGGCTCCTCCGCTCGCTGTACTGATCGCAGGCCGCTCCAGTGTATCGACTTTCAGGGTCTGGTTTCAGGAAAATGCTTTCGTTTGATCCACGACACTGTGGCCTGATGTACTAGCGTCAAATCCCTCGTCTTTGCTCGTGCCGTAACTGGTGAATGAGAGAGATTAGCAGGCCTATTTAGAGAGAAAGAAATAGAGAAGAAAGGGAGACTATCGGAAGATGATGGAAGCCAGGGAAGAGAGAAAGGGGGGAGGGGTGGGGGTGGGGGGGGGGGAGTAGGGGTGGGGAGGGGTGGGGAGGGGAGAGAGAGAGAGAGGATGGAATGAGGTGTGTGTGTGTGTGTGTGTGTGTGAGAGAGAGAGAGAGAGAGAGAGAGAGAGAGAGAGAGAAAGAGAGACAGAGACAGAGACAGAGAGAGACAGAGAGAGATCTTGATACTTCCTCTATGTTCCTCTGTGTGTGCGTGCGCTCGTGTATGTATGTCTCTTCTCTCTGTCTCTGCCTCTCCCCTCCTCCCCCCCTCTCTCTCTCTCTCTCTCTCTCTCTCTCTCTCTCTCTCTCTCTCTCTCTCTCTCTCTCTCTCTTTATCTCTTTCTTTCTCTCTTTCTCTTTTTTTTCAGTCTCTGCACACACACTTACACTCAGACACACACATTCACACTCATGCGTGCTCGCGCGCGCGCACACACACACACACACACACACACACACACACACACACACACACACACACACACACACGCACACAGGGGAGATTTTTCACTTGTGTCTGTATGGTCTGTCTAGCAGCAAAATGATGGTTCGATGCTCACGAAGCATAAAAAAACAAACAAACAAACAAACAAAATGAAATTTTTAAAAATTGAAATAAACGTAATGTGGAACACGGACGAACCTGTTACATTTGGGCGTGGGTCTGTGGTGTGGATCTTTAGCGCCGAACTGTTGTACGGATCTGGATTAAAGGGAAGATCCAGGATCCGTTCGCCCTCGATGGTCCTCTTTTCTTGCCTCATCTTCTGTACGCCCTTTCCTTTCCCCACCACCCAATCCCCAGCAGCATTG
>JADBJO010024936.1:10000-20000 GCA_016801955.1 Conus betulinus
AACACTCAGTCACACACACGGCATGTTTACTCCATACGCGTGCATCTTCTCCATTCATCCAAAGGAGAGACTGCGGAAACAAGAATTCACTTTTTTAAAGTTCCCTTTACCAAATTTGTTATCACACAACTCGAAAAGAAAAAAAAAGTTCACAGAATTCACAAGTAGCTGCATGACTCTATAAATAAAGCTTTTTTTTCAAAAAAGGAGCATATAGATAATACATTTCACGTTTCCTCTTTCGACTATTAAAAAAAAGTTGAGGAAAACGTTTTCTGTATTGAAAAACGTTCCACCAGCAGGAATGAAGTTTCCAGGAGGGAGGAACTTGAACCCTAGAGTTGGACGCTGAATGACAGATTATGCGCTGTTATGTACATCTCTCTGTAGTCTAACTGTTTTGTGTGTACGTGTATAATGTTACTCAGAAATATGCCAGCAGTTTTTTCCCCCTTCTCGTGTGTACGTGTGTTTATTTTTTTTTTCCTGTTATTCTTTGTTTCATCTTTTCCAGAGAAGTGTAAAAGACAGGTATTCTTGAAGACAGAAAGTGCTCAATACGGCTACAACTCCTATATTTAGGAAGGATGATTCATTATTGTTTGGTATGGTATGGTGTGGCATGGTGTATGTATGGTATGGTATGGTATGGTATGGTATGGTATGGTATGGTATGGTATGGTATGGTATGGTATGGTATGGTATGGTATGGTATAGTATAGTATGGGATGGTATAGTATGGTATGATTTGAAGAAAACATTTTGTTGAAAATTCATCAATCTGTTTCACGTTGCACTCTCAATCAGCGTTACTTTACACGTTAGTTTTGTGTTCGTATGTATTTAGCCTCACCATCCCGCATCTTTCGACGCTCGGAGGTTTCAGTGCTTTTTTTTATTCAGCTTACGGAAGCTTGGTCGTTGTAATACCATTGTTCTAAAATTCTTGTTCTTCGGACAGCTCAGCGTTTGAGCCCTTCTGCGAGTGTGCATGCATTCCTGAATATCATCCAGAAAAACACCAAATTCATGTTTTATTCATACACATCTGGTTCCCTTAAACGTTCGTCTGTCTTCAGTTGTGCCAATAATCCATGACGATTTGGAATAACTCTGCACATCAGAAAATACGAAAAACCAATCTTCCCCTTTTCTCTTCACTTGTCAAATTTGCAATGTAGATTCTTCTAAACGGTGCCAAAGACGCAAAGCGCCACATGCGCATCACTAAGTAAGGAATTAATAGTTAATGAAAGATGGAGAACAAGCGTTAGAGAGGGGGGTGAGAAGTGGAGTGAAGGAGGTACATAACTGATCGAAGGAGGCGGAGCGAGAAAGATGAATCGGGTGCTGACGGATGATTTAGAAGCGTGACATCACCAGTCTTCTGGAGAATCTTTGCGCGTCCCACTTTGTGCGAGGTTTCAAGCTGTTTTGTCTTCCTTAAAGCGATGGAATTTCGCTGTGCTGTTTGGGTTTTCTAGGGTTTTCCCATTCGAAAAGGAATGAACGCAAATTCATCCTAACCTTTCAACTCGTCTCTGTCAAAAAAGAGTGGAAATAGAAAAGGTAAAAGATTCTTTTCAACCTGAATAAAAGTATTCGTGATCGCCAGATGAGACATTCTCAGTTTCTCTCTCTCTCTCTCTCTCTCTCTCTCCGATCTCTTCTCTCTCTCTCTCTCATCTCTCTCCCTCTCTCTCCCATTCGCTCTCTCTCCTCCTCTCTCTCTCTCTCGCTCTGGTCTTCTGTCTTCTGTCTGTCTGCTCTGTCTCTCTGTCTCCCTCGTCTCTCTCTCTGCTCTCTCTCTCCTCTCTCTTTTTGTCTCTCTCTCCGTCTGATCAACACTCTCTCCACCTCTCTGTTCTGTCTGTCTCTCCCCCCTCCTCCCCCTCGTCTCTCTCTCCTCTCCTCTGCCTCTCTCTCTCCTCTCTCTCTCTCTCTCTCTCTCTCTCTCTCTCAGCCTGCGATGGTTGATGGCGATTTAGATTTTCGTGACAAAACAAACTGGGGTATCTGATATTCGTTATAAATTGTATATGTTTGGTTTTGGGTCTTTTATGGCTAAACCATTTGGCGTTTTGAAGGAGTAAATCAGTTCCTTGCTACATTAAGGAAAGACTGGTTTTCAACAGATGGCAAGATGGGATGTTCATATTAAAAAACAGGGAAAGATTCAGTTGGTATAAAAGTTTCTGCACACGAGTTTTCTGACAAAATCCATTTTTGAACTGAATCTAGACACGTCATCCTACAAATCATTACAACAAAATTTAGACTTTGCATATCAGAAATTAGTGTGAATAATTTGCTGGTACAAACAGCAAGCATTTGTTGATTTTGATTTGTGCATTGTTGTAAACAAGCTAGAGAACCCGAGATACATTTTTTTTTTGCTGTCCCCGTAGTAGTGGTACTCTAGAGGTAAATAATATATCATTTAAAGTGACCCCTATAATATCCAGGTCCTTTTCGCCTGCCATCGAAAAAATAACGATGGGCTGGCACAACTAAAACCACTGTCCATTTATATCATATTAAGCATTTCCATTTCGTCAACATCCAGCATTTAAATTACGATCCTGTCCTCTATTTCATAATAGGCACTATCATCAGTTACCTCTAAGATATGTATCCACCTCATTGTTCTCTCTGCTCTCTGTCTCTCATCAGGCAGTGTCCTATTTTGTTGATGTACGTATTTAGTTTTCGGTCTCTGCCCGCACTGGCCTATCTGCTTTGCTCTAATTGGTATATGTTTTGTTGTGGCCTATTTATGGCAAAACACATTGGCTACCTTAGGAGTAAAATGTTCCTCTTCTACATCCGTAGTGGGGAAGACTCACTCTTCTCCCCGCGCTGCTCACTGACTTGTCTCTTTTCAATGTCTTTCAGGTCTGCCACCAGTTCCCGGTCTCTCTCATTCTCTCTCCCCCTTCCCTCTTCCGTCTCTCCTCTCAAAATCCACCCCCTCTCCTCTCCGACTCTCAGACTGCGTGCTCTCGATCTCCTCTCTCAAAACCAATTTAGATTTCCTCTATCAGAAATTAGTCATCCCTCTCTCGGGATCCTCTCTCTGCATTTGTGGATTTGATTCTGCATTGTGTAAACTGTCCTGGGTCACAATCTTTCCCTCTCTCTCTCTTCCCTCGTCTCAGTCTCCTCTCCACAACTCCTCTCTATCCATCTCTCCTGTCTCCGTCTCTCTCTCTTACCTCCCTGCCATCGAAAAATAACCGCATCCTCCCTCCCCTCGATCTCCCTCCTTCTCTCTCTGAATATTCCGCTCGTTTACCCGATTCCTGTCAACTGATCATCCATTTAAATTTACACTCTGTCCTCTATGTCCTCATAATATGTTCAACTTGATCAGTTACCTGGGGGGGGGGTCATCCAATATCTCCTGTGACTCTAGTTTAGACACTCGCTCTAGAAAAGACAACTGGTATGTGCTCGAACCTATTTATACGTGTTCAACTGCTCCGTCCTCCCGTATCTCTCGCTCCTCCTCCCCTGCTTCCTGTCCTGGTCTACTCTGTCACCTCTCTATCTCTCTCCTCTCGTCTCATCGTCGATTCCTCTCCTCAGCTCGCTCTCAGCTCGTCTCTCTCTTCCATCTCTCCTCTCTCGCTCCTCAGAGGATCCAGAGGACTCTTCTCACCCCTCCCTCTCCTCTCCTCGCTCCATCCGTCTCTCAGAGCTCTCTCTCTCGTCCGTCTCGTGTGTTGTGTGTGTCTGTTGGTTTGGCTGTCCGGTCACTGAGGTTCTGTCCAATGATGAGTCCTGTGGGTCTCTGTCTGGTCCAGTCTCACCCCCTCGGGGGGTCTGGGGGATTGAGCTGCATCTTTCCTCAGTCTCCTCTCTCCCTCCTCTCTCTCATCGCTCATCCACAGACCCTCCACCCACCCATGTCACACCCCCACCTACTCATCCATATTCTGCTCGCTCTCTCTCTCTCCGTCCACAATGTACATCTCCAAGCTGGAATCTCTTCTTGGCAGAATAATCTCCCGATCCTTCCCAGACAAGTGTCCACCCAAACCTGTGAACTGATGAGACACCGAGAGCCCCATGTGCTCGAAACAGGTTCGTGTGCAACGGCACGTTGGCATCCTCGCATTCGGCGTCAAGACATACGCACTTAGCCAAACGGACATCGATGCATTTCAGATATGGAAGGAAACAGGACACGACGTGGCAAGCTGAAGATAGAGAAAGAGAGAGAGAGAGAGAGAAAGAGAGATAGAAGAGCGAGGAGAGAGCGTACAAGAGAGAGGAGGAGAGGAGGAAGAAAGTGGTTGTTGGGGTGTTGGGTTGGAGTCGGGTTGGGCTACGGAGGTAAGGGGCCTGATGAATGGGGAGATGTGGGTGGGGGGGGCGGTGGGGGGGGGCGCGTAGATTGTGAAGAAACGGTTAGCCTCTGAGGGGCAAAGGAGAACTGTGAAAAACTAAGAAAAAAAAACAAATGGATTTAGTTGAAATAAGAAAAACAAGATCTCAAAATCCAACAAAACTCTCCTTCTCTCTCTCACCTCTCTCAACCAAAAAACATCTCCGAACAACACTCCCTCTCCATTCTCTCCTCCCTCCCCTCTCTCACTCCATCTTCTCATCTCCACTCTCTCCTCCTTTCTCCTTCCCTCTCCTCACTCTTCTCTCCTCCCCCCTCGCCCTCTCTCCCTTCTCTCTCTCGTCTTCCTCTCGTCTCCTTTTCTCTTTCTCTCTCTCTCTCTGGGGTGGGGTGGGGACTGGTAAGGTAAGAGTGATTTTGCGGGAAAGGGAGAGGTTGGGAGGGGAATATGCAATGCATTCAGAAGATACCGGTAGCGATCTGGTTTACGCTTATTAGATTCTTCGCAGCGTTGAACGCGAATACTTGGTTTTCGATTTCTCGTTCATATCAGGACCGGGAGGTGCAGTTCCGATAAACAAAATAGTGGTAAAAAGACCCCCCCCTCCCTCCTCTCTCTCTCTCTCTCTCCTCTCTCTCTCTCTCTCTCTCTCTCTCGCTCGCTCGCATCGCTTGCTTGCTCGCTCGCTCTCCCCTCTCTCGCTCTTATTCGTTAGTTTTATTTTTTCTTAGCGAGAAAGATCTGAAAGAAAGCCCCCCATCCCGTTTAGGAGAATTTGTTTTGAAGACAAAGTGCGCAAAGAGAGCAGCAGCAGGTGTAGTAGCAGCAGCAGCAGCAGCAGCAGCAGCAGCAGCAAAAAACACACAAAACAAATAAACAAACAAGATCGAAACTGCCAATAAGGATTTCGTCAATTCTCCACACGCGCATTCAGTCAGCTGCAACCGAGCGATACCAGCCCTCTATTCTCCCTGTACGACTTCTTCTTCGTTTTGACCTCCTGTGACAGCCCTGTCTCCGCGCGCCCTTCCATCCGCCCCCCCCCCCCCCCCCCCGCCCACGCCGCCCCCACCCCACCCCAACCCCACCTCTCTCTTCCTCCTTCCCCCGCCTCTCCAATCTTCTCTCTTCTGCCGTCGTCCTGTCTGTCGTGTTTGTCTGCCATTCAGTCGGATTAAGTTTGATTTCAGGGCTGGGGTTGGGTCAGTGAAACCTGGCCTGACGCGTGATGGGGAAAAACACAGAGGGTGGATGGGGGTGGTGGGGGTGGTGGGGGAGGCGGGGGGCGGGGGGATGGGGGTGGAGAGAGTATCGTTTACAGTCTGTGCTCCGCCTGCCTCTGCGCCTTCCGTCAGTGCTGTTTGTCTGTTTGTCTGTGTCTCTCTGTCTCTCTGTCTCTGTGTCTGTCTGTCTGTCTCCTGTCTGTCTGTCTGTCTGTCTCTCTCTCTCTCTCTCTCTCTCTCTCTCTCTCTCTTTCTTCTCTCTCTCTCTCTCTCCCCTCTCTCTCTCTCTCCTCTCTCTCTATCTCCTTCCCTGCGCTCATTTTCTTTCATTTTTGTACGTAATGTTATGTGTGTCGAAAACTCAAGATTTACCCAGTACTGTGATTTTCTTGCCATGACTTCACAGTTGGTGCAGCTTTTGCGTGCTGTAATCACACACACACACACACACACACACACACACACACACACACACACACAACACACACACACACACATATATATATATATATATATATATATATATATATATATATGTGGTGTGTGTGTGTGTGTGGTGTGTGTGTGTGGTGTGTGTGTGTGTGCGCGCGCGCGCACACACACACACACACACACACACACTCAAAAACCTGCCTGCCTCACCTCACTCACACTGTTGTTTTTTGTTTTGTTGGATGTGGATACACCCATATTGTTTTCATTGTTTGTTTGGGTGCTTGGAACTTTGTTCCCCGACTTTGTGACAGCTCTGAGATGGCACTGTACGGTCGTCGACTGTATACTAAGGCAACTGGAACTAAAATCATATCGGTTTTTTTTTTTAGTCACTCTTACCACCATCTTCACAGTTTTCAACCCATTACCCCCCCCCCCCCCCTCCCCCCCCCCCCCCCCCCCCCCCCCCCCCCACCAACCACCACTCTCCACCCTCAATACCTCGGCTCACACTCACGAAAGATTGTCGCTGTTCAACAGAAATCAAGGTCACATTAGCTCCTTGCCACTTCAGCTATGCTATGACAAAGTTCGCAAAGCTGTGGAGAAGCATTGAGATCAGCTTTCCTACAAAACTCAAGCTATACAAAGCCCTCGTCCTCTGAATCTTCCTGTACGAGTGTATGAGAGCTGGACCTTGACAGCAGAGTTGGAGAGCAGGATCCAAGCCCTTTGAAATGAAGGCGTGCAGAAGACTGCTCCACATCTCCTGGACAGAGCACAGAACCAACGACTCTGTCCGAGAGCAGGTGGGCCACACTGGCAGGACCACAGGAGCACTCTTGGCTACAGTTAGCAAAAGAAAGCTAATGGTGGTCTGGCCACGTGACACGACACGACTCACTGGCAAGACAACCCTGCAAGCCACGCTTAAAGGAGGAAGGCGCAGAGGCAGGCAGAGAAAGAGCTGGTCGGAGAGAACGTGGAAAGAATGGACAAACCTCAGGCTGCCAGAACTCCAGCGAGAAGCAGAGGACAGGCCGCGATGGAGAAGAAGATTGACGGAGTCGTCCCTCATGTCCCTCCCCCCTCCCCCCCCCCCCCCCTCTCCACCTCTGCCTATACCTCTGCTTCGTCATTTTTTTTTCAAGATATGCCAGAGTGTTGAAAACAGTTGATTATTTCTAACAGTACCTGGATGTTGACATGAAAGATACTAGATCTTTAAATGTAAAAAAAAGGGTTTTAACATGAAATATAACTGCACCTTTAAAAGGGAGGTTATTTGTCTTGTGCAGGAATGAAGCAAGAGTTGGACCCCTTGCTGACAGCCGATCGAGGCGGCCTTCATAATTATCTTCCTCAACCTTTGATGTGCATTTGCCATGTCACGTGAGTACACCTCATTCTTTTTTTTTATTTTGTTTTGTTTTGTGTTGTTTTTGTTTTGTTTCGTTTTTTTTTTTAATCTGACACTCTCCTTATTCTTCCTCGAATAAAACAAAATAAAACAACGACAGATATGGTTTCACTAAATCAATTTGGCAATAATGTGGCATAATTTCCGGTTTGGAAGAACTGGCCAGGAGAATAATGTAGGGGACTGCACAGCACTTGAATTCTGGACACTTGAAACAGGTGCCACGATTGTAAATCATGTGACACGTTATATCTGTAGTGTAGAGTAGTAACCGGTCCGAGTCCACGGTTACAGATGAGGGCCCCAAACGCTATATATATTCTCTGTTATACTCAAAGCTGCACCTGGCTTTTGTCGTCAGGTCAGCCAGTACCAAAACATTCATCGCACAGTCCAGCCCTTGGTCCACATTGTGCCTGACTCGGAGGCAGATCCAATGTCCGTTTCTTTTTTATATTTGGGCACGATCCACATGACCCTGCATTTTCCTCTCGTCTGCTAGGATTCTCATTCCCAAATCAATTGCTATAAAATCGACTCACTCACTCCGGTGACACGTAAAAAGAAAGGGCCATTTTTTTTGCTGCTCTGCTCCCCCCTCCCCCGTTCTTCCCCATCCCTCCATCTGAATGTGTTGTCGTTCTGGTGGTACGATGTGTTGCATAAGTTTCGTCCCCCCCCCCCCCCCCCCCCCCCCCCCCCTCATATTGTCGGATGATCACCACCGTCTTCCATGTCGCCTGAGGTGCGTCGGACGTTAATCCTAAGTGCAATTAACGGACATGGTAGACACGCTTCATTGTAGACCCAGTGGTTTAGAACACAGCGTTCGCGATCAAGACGTTGCGAATTCAAATCCGCGCCAGTGCTGAACATAAAACACTAGCCATTTTCTCAGTTCACCGTATTAATGTGTTGTGCCTCTGGTGGTTTCAGTGTTGTGTGAGATAGATCCTTTTCTTTCCAGCCCCCCCCCCCACCCCCACCCCCCACCCCCTCCCGCCTTTTCTTTCTGGTGAGATGATTGTCCCAATGAGAAAAAAGATGCTCCTGAAGATGCGGGTGGGACCGAGAGATGAACTGCACAACAAACCATTTGGAGCAATCCTGCACCACCCTTGCAAGCCAACGCTGTGTCCACATAGGTGCAGACGCGCACAGGACATGGCAGGCATTCTCTTGAGGCGTCAAGGGACATAATTTTTGTTTCCTGGCAGATGCCACTGTGTAATTGCCACTGGATGTGCCACGACAGAACCTCCACGGGAGCGTTTCCATAGGTGTGCCAGACCCTATTTTGGCTGGTACTCCCTTGATTGTCCCTCTGACATACCCCTTGAAGTGGCTTGGACGTGTGAACTTGAATGTAACCCCGGTATAGAGGGGCATCACAATGTTTCCTCGGTCTTATGGAACCGTTTTGCTTTTCTGATAAACAGATCTTCTCCGTTTAGCATTTCTCTCTCTCTCTCCTCTCTCTCTCAGCTCTCTCTATCCTCTCTCTTCTCTCTCTCTCTCTCTCTCTCTCTCTCGCTCTCTGCCTCTGCCTCTGTCTCTGTCTCTCTGTCTGTCCTGTCTGTCTCTCTCTCTCTCTATGCTCTTTCTGGCCTCTCTTTTTCTTCTCCTCCTTTCCTCTCCCTCCCTCCCTCCCTCTCTCCTCTCCTCTCTCTCTCTCTCGTCTCTCCTCTCTCTCTCCTCTCTCTCTCTCTCTCTCTCTCTTCCTCTCCTCTCTCGCTCTCTCTCTCTCTCTCTTAACTTTTGGGCGATGATCATGGTAGTGGTAGCAGAGGGAACGACGGAGTGACTATCAGATGCAAGGGAATCAAGGATGAGTAACAATGATTAGCCATGTGTGTTCAGACCTTGTGGATGCTTGTAGCTTTCGAATCCAGATTTTTTTTCTCTGAGATCTTTTATAAGTGTCATTGTGTGTGCACTATTTCGCACTGGGCACATGATGCATGCCTACAAGTGAGTGGTTGTGCATGTTGAAAATAATGGGTGACGTGGGTGCTTGCATTGTCCTGGATGTGTGACCGATGCAAACAGAAGCGTTGTTTGAGCGAGCCGCGTGTTTCTTTTAACTACTGAGCCGTCTTTGCATTTGGTGCGGTAGAGCAGGTACCCGATGTTTCCTGTGCTGCAGAACATCTCACGCCGAATGATGAATGTATCACCATTGATGTCTCTGTTAACGTGTCTCTATCACATGCTCCCTACAGATGACACAGCGTTTTCTGGCACAGTCGGTGGCTTCCGGAATCGCCAGTGGCGGGCTCTGGTGGAGGAAGCACGGAAGGCATCAGGATGTGTTGTAAGCTACGTGAATTCCTTTCGCCGACAAAGGGGAGCTCCGGCATGGCTAGTTTCATTCTGTTGCTTTCACCGTCGTTTCAGCCACGGTCAGAGGTGAAGGTTGGGCAGCGCTGCGATGTGATATGACTGTGATCCCTGTTGTTAAGACTCTGAGGCCTCTATTCCAGGGTCTCTTTGCTTGGGATGCTGCTGGCTCCTTCCATGGTTTTCTGGCTGGTGTGGGCACTGTAAACCCTTCTACACTGGAAGCGCTG
>JADBJO010024937.1:0-24477 GCA_016801955.1 Conus betulinus
GTTGCGCTTAGTAGCTAAGTATCTACCTATTGATTTCTTATTTTTACCGAACCAGACATTGATAGTTTTTTCCAAAATTCAACTTAGCCTGAGATGTCTTCAAATTCCTCCTAGAGTATTGAACGTCTTCCTCGTAGACGTTGGATCTCCCTCTCAGACGTATGAGTGTCCGTCAGCAAACGCTTCTCTCTTGGCCGCTTCCTCGTCGACCCTGAGTATCTTAAGTTCCTTGAATTTCTTATCTTCCTCACGGATTTTGCTGCTAAGATCGCGCAAGTCCATCTACCCAGAACAAAAACAAATAGGATCGAGATTGGGCTCCTTGCCAGCATCCTGGCTACTACTAAGCTTCCTGAAATGTGTCCATTCACGATCCCTTTCGCGACGTTGATTTAGTATAGAAGCGTATGTATCCATTAATTTATAGCTTTACCCCAGCCACATCATTCAAACTTTTTTTCATATATCTTCCAGTTAACTGATGTACAAAAGCTGTTTTCGAAAATCAATGCAAATCAATACGACCGTGGTCATGTCTATTATTTCTAAATAATGTTATTAAGTCATACAACCTGCTTCATGAAGGTTATCTTCCAAGGATCCTTCCTGCATATACATCCGCGTGTGATATGCGGATTCATTGAGATCTAACCCCTTTTAATCCTGTTTTGCTATACACGTTTGATCCAATTTTATATGTAACGTTCAGGAGTGAGATTGGTCTCAATGTTCCTAAATAGTCCCTAGGTTTTTTCATTTTTAGGTATGCAACTTAGTAGTCCCTCCTTTCTGAGTTTATTGACACATTCTCCCTTAATAAATCCCGCGTTTGAATGACCCGAACCACAAAGTCACCTAACTGTCCTCCAGAAAAAACCTAAAAAAAATTCACTGTCATTCCATCTGTACCTGGGCTCTTTAATCATTTGCATTGCTTTTGTACCCTTTCTTTTCATTGTGCAGTGCGCCCTTCTTTCTCAGCTGTATTATGTTACTTCTTTCCATTTTTTTCAGATTCTGTTTTCAATACTTGGCACACTGTGTATGTAATTTTGCAAATATCTATTTCCCGATTTCTTTTTCTTTATTAATATCTGAAAAAAGGATTTTGTCGTCCTGCAACATCTTTCCCCTGCCTCCCTCTTTCGAAGTTGTTCTGAACCGTCCTCTTCCACCAGTTTCAACATTCGTGTTTGCTTACAACAATGGCCTTTTTTCTAAAGAGCGAAGTAATTTGTATGATTTTCTCTACTTGGCTTCTGCCCATACTTGCTCGTGGGATCTTTAAAATACATAACCTCCAGTTTTTGTTTCCTAATTTCTGCTATTTGTGTTTTTTTCTCCATTCAAAAAATCATGTCTTCTTCATCTATGAAGAGTGTCTCTCTAGGCTTTGGATTTCTCTCTAGATCTTGTTCAGGTTTATACATTTCCTCTTTTTATTTATGCTGTACGTATAGAATGTTAATTCTAATCTCCATTCACAGTGTATCTAAAAACAGTTTGATCAGATAACATGAAGTGAATCTGATCATCTGGTAATCTTTTTACATTCTCTCTTGTATAAGGCAATGCCTGCATATTGTTCTTTCATTCTTCTATATTATTGTTTAATGAGTTTCAACATAAAATATGATCTTTCAACAATGATGAGTTAAATTTCCAAAACCCTTTGGTTCTTTCTTCTCTTTAAATGTTACCTCTATTGTTTATTAAAGAATGATCACTTCTATATCCAAAGAGGATATCAGCGCTTTACTAACGAGTTGTTACTAAAGTGGCCTAAACTAAAAAAAAATCTAAACTACTTGGCTTTGTGAAAGGATTTGTTCTTCTCCAACTGTATCGGAGAACTTCTGGGTTCAATTCTCTCCTATATCTACTATTCATATTTGGAAATCATCTCTAATAGCTGCTTCTCTTGCTTTGACATTATTAATATGTTATAGTTTATAGTAATCAAAATTTCGGATTTTTAATACAAGTTCCAAGTCTCCACCGCGTATTATTACAATTCGAGATACCTAGATCTTCAATTCTGTTTTGTATAGTCTCGACAAAAACTGGTTCATTCCCGATTTGGACCTAAACTGTCACGAATCTCAATCTGTTGTCCCCATTGTATTCACAACCAAAACAATAAATAGTTGTCCTTTTGTTATCTTTGCTTATTTGTTCTATTTTGAAATCAAAATTAATTATTTAACAAGATGTCAACCCCTCTTGATCTACTATTATAGAAGAACAAAAAAGCATTCCTGATCCCCGCCATTCAAGGTTCGTATCTTGGCGCTGCCTCGCTCTAATTTCCTTAGTAAAATGTGTATCTATTAAAAATATACAACTATTCCTTTTGCCTTAATATAGGGAGACACTCTTTTCTCGGGTTTTCATAGTTACCCAGGACCCTGACATTTGAGAGATGACATCAGCAAATCTGCCATTTCCCCATAAGATGGCATGTTTCTTTCACACTGCGAGTTGCGTATTACTGCTCCTCTCATACCTCATTTGCAACTATGCTATGATCATCATCATGTCATCACAACTAAATTAATCATATCATATTTGACCAGAAAAAACTTAGTGACTCTGTTGTGACCACAACCAAATGTCTACACAGAATGTCATTGGACATAGACAAAATAAAACACACACACTATAGAACATTAACATTATCATGTTCTGAAATATTCTCGCTTGGGCAACTATACATAAGTCAACCAGTATCACAATCAATTAAGTATCCTTGTGACATAACTGTGGTCCTGAAATATACACTCAAAATGACAGAGTGATCTAACCCTGTTTCAGTTTGTGTTTGAAATCTGTTCTCATCCACTACACTCCCCACACACACACCCACAACACACCACACACACACAACACACGACAACATAAATTTACCATACAACTGTCAAGCAAACGCAACAACAATTACGGCCAAAGTGTATAAACCTTTTCCGTTCTTACAAGGAGAATACATGGGGAGAACATGGTGAGGAATGGGCGGTTGGCGGTGAATTACATGGTGACAAACTGGGCCAGTGTGCGAGAGAGATGGAAAAAAAAAAAACAAAAAATCACACACACACCCCACACACACACCCACACCCATCCCCACATCCGCTACGCACCACAGCGCGCACGTGCGCCGCGACTGCGACAACACACGCAGTTTGATGCAATATGCCACAGTTCTGATCTCATGTCATGGATAAAGCTTAGCTCTCTCACATCTCACCTTGCTGAACCCGATGATCATATTTTTTATCTTTACTTTTCCCGTGTGTCAGCTTTACCTTTGCTGGGATCCCCAAAGGGGCAATAATGTTTTTCCTTGAGCTCCCCCTCTACCATAAGAACCCAGAACTACTTATATGCCCACATGTCATCAACATCATACTCAGCCCTACCATCATCACCATAATCCACCATAGCCATAAAGGGGGGGAATATTATCTTGTAATTAAAAACGCTTATTCTAAGTAACATTGCCTGTTTGTCATGCACGTGCCCCACGTGCGCATGCATTGCACACGCGTGCACATTGCGTTAATGCTTTGCATGTAGTGGTCTGTATTTTTTGTTTGCCGCACTCTCGCGGCGCACGTGTGTGTGTTGGGTGTGTGTGTGTGTTGTGTTTGTGTTGTGCGTGTGCGGCGCGCGCGTATTGTGGTGTGTGCGTGCGCGCGCGCGCGCGCGGCTCGTGTGTACGTGCGCGAGTATGTGAGTACACAGAGGTCAGTCTTCAATATTTACGGCTGTTTACCTAACATGGTGATATTAGACTATCCGTGTACTGCGTGTAGCATCGAGTGTGCCTAGTTGTGCGCCTGTGTGTTAGCGTGTGCGGCGCCCTGGTTAGTGCGCGCGCGCGCGCGATGCCTTGTGTTCTATAGCCACACGTACCATTTTTCGTACTCGCTTTAATCAAGCAAACAAAAACAACACAACAGACAAAATGTTAGTCTTCAAAAACGTTTCATCGACGTAGCTTGTAATTCTTTTTGAAATAAGCATTTTTACATGTGTTAAAAGCACAGTGTGTACGTGTGTTTGTGCCGCCGCGCGTGCGCGTGTGACCGCGTATCATTGTTCACATTGTTTTTGCATTTCCGACAACATGTGCTTTAATAGCTCCTTACGTATGTATGATAATATTTGCAATACCAATTGTGACTCTTCTCGTCTCTCTCTCTCTCCTCCTCTCCTCTCTCGCTTCTCGCCCATCTGTCCTCTGTTTACTCCGCGGCGCGCGCGCGCACCAACACCCAATATAAGTGCCCACATGCATCCATGCCTACTTATATCATATGTTTGTGTGTGTATGGTATACGCGCACGCACCACGCTCGCGCACACAGTCATGTGTTCACCGTGTGTGGACTGCTGCCAACAAACAACACACACGAACAACAAGTACAAAACCACTCCTCCTGTCCCTCCCTCACCCCTCACAGCGGGAACCGTTTCCCACGCTCTACCTACCCACCCCGCCCCCCAATCTCCTCTATTTTTTCCCCCTCCCCCCCCTTTTCATTTTCCCATTAGTTTTAAACAGCACTTCGGATTTCAATTTTTGCTGTTGACTCTCATTATATTGTTTATTATACTGACATCTTAATAAGTTTTTTTTTCACAATTCTGTTTTTGAACATTGTTTTACCTCACTTTTTCTTTCGTGGAAAGTCCTTTGGATCCAGGTCCTGATAATTACACACTTTATTTTTCCTCTTCCCACGACACAGAGAATGTTCCGCAGTTCCTTCCATCACTTTTTTTTTGGTCTAGTTTCTTCACAAATTCAACACCAAAACACATTCGCGCCATGCTAACATTTGGCTGGTGCACATGCCGCTCGCTTGTCTGAAAGACTTCATCCAAACCGTTGCGTTGAATGGTCGTCTCAGACCCAATGACCCAGTGTCTTAAATTTAGCTGTATATCTCCCAGCAGCGGGTCAAGGCGGGAAATGCTCTAGTCCCTACAGATGGTCCATAAGCACTTTCGTAGGCGGCACTGTAGTTGGCTCGCTGTTACAAATCATCTCGCTTACGTGGTACAGCCTTTCCCTTCAGCTTACGGCGTTTTGAGTCAGCACATGGTCTTCGCTTATTCCGGTCGAAGAATCGTACGAGTATTGATGGCGGAGGTTTGGTCGAAAACTAAAGCCTCCCAGTCCTGTGTGCCACCTCTATGTCGACAGGTTTGACATCGACACCCCACGCTTGTCAGTGAAGAGGGTACCATATTTTGCGAACACACGTCGCGTCTGGTGTCCTCATTCTCTCGCTCCTGGACTCCGGAAAGGGTCCGTAAATGACACCTTTCCTAGAGTATTGATCCAAATCGTTTTGCTGCTTTTCTACTTCTTTAATTCTGATTTCCTGCTGCCTAATAATATTGTGTAGGGTTTCCGTTCTTCTTTTTTTCAGTTCTTGACTACTTTTGTCTTGCTGTTCTCTCTGCGCTTTCCATCTTCAAAGACCTCCTCCCCTCAAGCGCACTAACCTTCTCCATGTAATTTTGTTGTCATGGGTTTGTTAAGTCTTCTTTCATGATTGCAAAGTCTTCCTTTGTGGTTAACCGTCAATTTGCTTTTCGTTTTTATTCTTATCGCCAGGTGCTACTTGAATGTCTCTGCTTGACAGATCCGGCATGTTGTTTGTTTTTTTTTTTTCTCATTTCTACACAAGACCCGTATGTTTGACGTTTTCCCGATCAGGTGCCTGTCATTGTCTGCTCTACACAAACACTGGTGTCACTAATTCATCTGTAGATGAGAGTAAATCCGTTTGTTTTTGTTGTCACTCATTTCACAGACACTTCACCAGACCCAATTCCCATGTCGTACTCCAATAATTAGCACAACAAACCATACACAGCGCACTTTCCGATTGAATGACGTCACTATCCAAACACACCACTGTGTCCGATACATCTGTACTCGTTTATGCCTTGCATCTCCACCATTTCCTCGTCGACGCAACATCCTGTGTTGTTATTGTGATGTGGCTGTGGCCCGTAATGTTAGCCGTCCGGTGTTCTTACTAAAAATCATCATCTGGTTCGACACTTAAATCACATCACTGAGAGGTCCCCTGTGCACTTGAAAGTGTCAATACAACTCGTAATTTAAGACCAAGTTAAATTATTATGCCCCTGCGCAGAACGTGAAACAGACCACTCCCCTTCGTGAGCGAGAACTCACCGCCCGCATTAGCATATATGTAACATTCCTTTTTGAAAAGCAACCAGATTGCTTTTCAAGGTAAATGCAAAATAACCTGAGCTACCCAGAGCTAGAGTTTCGTGTTGAGGAGAGAGAGAGAGAGAGAGAGGAGAGAGAGAGAGAGAGAGAGAGACGAGGACTGCGTGTTTACATGGTAACACGAAATCAGGAAAATTCAACCCCGAGGCCCCCTTGGGAAAAAAGTAGAAAGCTACAACAACAGTGGAACAAAGCACTAAAGTAAACACGCACCGAGGAGAGGAGAGTAAAGCGAGAGAGAGAGAGAGCGAGATAGAGAGAGAGAGCGAGTGACGCAACTCACTAGTCCCAACCGTCCCTGTTTCGCATCCACCATGGGAGAGGGACGCTGTACAAAGGCAAGACAATATGCCGATGGAAAATACGTGAGAGCAATAGCATACTCGAATGTAAAACATCATATTGACCTTGAAGGCAAATGTTTTTTAAACCACGTTTCTTCAAACATGGTGGAACTAAAAGAAACAGACAAACACCAACAACAACAACCACCAAAACAACCAACACAACACCACAACACCATACCGAAAGGTGTTTTTAAAAACAAAAATCAGCGAAGTTAAAAGAGACATTATCGAACCTTACAAATGCCACACACAGAGGTCATAAAGAAATCAGTTTGTACTCCTTGAGGGGTCATTAACATAAATTAATTTGAATAAGCAATTGTGGTCTGTAACCGTTTTCAATGGTCATCATCCTTTTTTCTGGCTTTTACCGGTCTTGCCAAGAAAGAACAATAAAGGACTTCGTAGTCAATTGCATACGGTACAACCGAGCATTGCGATCATTGAATTCATCTCTACGAAATGAACACAAATAATATCAAAACCGCTATTCCAAATTTTACTCAGGACGACATTTCAAATGCCTGTTACTTGTGGCATAGGCTAGTCCAGCTGAATGAAATGCACAGAGGTGAAAATAATGTAGATAGTTAAACATGTTTCTCTCCTGAATATGAGAATGACAGCTTTACCACTCGCAATTTATCAGTCGTCTGTTCGAACCTCACACATAACACGAACCTATAAGGATACCACACCCCAGATGTTCTAACACAAAGCCAATATCAAACTGATACAGTTGTAATCTTACTCTGTCACGCCCCGTAATACACCAGAATGCTCCTGGAAGCCACGTGTCCTCCCATTCTAAAAAAACCATCATGTTTGTCGTTTCAAATCAAGGTTTAAAATCAAACACAAGACACCCGCCTCTCTTTTTTAAACAACGTCCCAGGGTTTGATTCTGATGTTCAAGTAATAATTGTATCTACATCAACAAAATAATATCATCCGTAGAAAAAAAAATGTCCCACAGCACTTCGCGGGTTGACTGAATACATGTTTTTTTTCCGTGTTTTCGTTTGTGATAAATCAATTGACTAGTTTTCATTCTCAGAAAAGAATGAAAAAATTGAGGATGGGGGTTGTTGTATCTCTCCGCCTCCGCCGTGCCACCGCCTGTCGCCCGTGCCTCACTATCTCCTCCCACACTGTGTTCTGACAAAGCCTGTTTTTTTCGTTTTATATAGAACAAACACCTTTGAGCGTGAGTGGAAAGTCAGTTGAAAGAAAACGGAAACTGTCGCATTGCTTTCAAAATCTGCTTTGCTGTGCGATGTCCAGAGAAAAAGCCGGAGTCAGCTGTGCATCAAGGGTAGGGGGACAATCAGAAGTCTTGTTGGGCTCATTTTTTTTTTGTAGTCCCACTATCGCACTCTGTTGCCTACGTTTTTCATCGAGTGTCAACGGGTATTCAGGTCTCCAGGGTTCATGTCTATGTCACCACAGCACCAAGATACAGGTAGCCAGTAACATGAGCAGAAGTAATCCAGCTTGTGTTCTGCTCTGTAGTAGCAATCCTCATGTGCTTTTCACAGCAAAATTCAATACGACCTTCTTGCCATCAAACTGTGGTTAAGATGTCGGATACAGGCCACAGTAGAACAGAAACAGGCTGTGTACTAGGCATGGGTGGGTTGTCAGGGTTCATCACAATTTTTCACTGTGAGCGGAAGACTTTTGGTCACCAGTTTCAATTCGGCACACGAGAACTAACTTCACACAGTAACCAGGGTAAGTGCTTACACGTGCTGTTATCCTCCAAAATTTGAGAACGTTCCGAAGTAAGTTCTTGTCTGTTCTGTCCTTTCAATCATCATCATCATCATCATCATCATCATCATCATCATCAGGCAGCAGCAGCAGCAGCAGCATTGTTATGAATGTTGATGACGGCATAATGATGATTACTATTGTTCATCAATATCAGTATCATTATTCTTATCATTTTATTACCAATTACTACTAACTACTACTACTTACTACTACTACTACTACTGTTTCTGCTTCGCTGCTGCTGCTTTTCTTTCTTTTTTCTTTTTTTTTTTTTTTTTTTTGCTGTCCCCTCTTCTGTGCAACACCCTCAGTGGGCTGTGCACTCACGCTCCATATTCCGACCCCCGTTCACAGCCACGGCCCGGTATTCCCACATGCAGCCCCGGCAGCCCACAGCCAAGCCACATGGAGCATCAACGTCAATTCATCAACACCAGGCAACCCACCGTAGTAGACACTGCACTGCTGCCAAGTTACTTCATTGGTGTTTCAGTGGCACCTGTTCTGATCCAACACGTAGGGGCAAACCACCACCTTCTGAGCCCCCTACTGACGACAATATTTGCACAGGCGCGCGAGCCGGCGTGAGTGAGCTCTTCTCCCTCTGGAGGGCGCCACCACGTCCGTCCGTCCCATCGACAGCCCCAATGGACTCGGCCGATATGCCGGTTGACCCCCGGTGTAAATCAAACTAAAGCCCACGCTTATGGAGATCTACATCGAAACTGATGTCCACCATGAGAGGCATGGCATAAAGGACCACCAGAATTTTAAAACTTTTTATGCTGATCGATGAGAATGAAAGATGACGACGAAGATACCTATGTATTTTCCATTCTGGTCTGATACTTGCTTCCTTTCATAATGCATCCCAGCGGTCAACCAGGCCCGAGAGACCAGTCACACGCTGCAGTTGCTGGTCATGGAAATTTGAGAAACTCTCTCTCAAGACGCAAACCCGTTTCAGTGGAAGAAACTCGACTGTGTGGCCTTAATTTTTCCCAACTGAGCCCGTAGCAATCTCAACTCTGTGTAGGAGCTGGTCGGGTGATGAAAATCCCACAATGGCTTTCTGATGGAATCGAACCCCCATGACCCTCCCAGCTGGTAGCCCGCAACCAGTTACCACTTTGCCGCGGCAGGTGATCTCTTACCTTGCCGTTTTTGGGTCACCATGTTTGTGCTGCAAAATTCCCTGTAATGTCGTTTTGGTTGACCATGCATTCAACTGATTTTTTTTTTACGTCCACATATCTACAGATGACTGCAGAATACTCTGGCTGTTTTTGAACTGTGAGTTGGTCACTGAAAGTATCTATAACCGATACTGTTTACAAATCCAATTCCACTGACTATGATCTGACTCTAGAGTTGTTGTGTATGTGAGTTAAGTACAGAAAAATATACAGTTCTCTTTCTCCCCTCTTTTTTTGTTCATTGGTTCTTGTTTCTGTGAATGTACTCTTGTGAATGAGCCCTTATGGCACAATTCATACTTCTTCAAAGAAAGCTGTCAAGTGAGAGGGTGTGATACATCTGTTTACACCTCTATCTGTGTCTGTTTTAACAACAATGAACTGTGTACAATAATAGCTCATTCTCTTTGAACTTCTCATTATCCGCAAGACAGAGTGTAGTTGACTCAATGACAGCGTGATTGTAATTACAAGTGTTTCAGATCTATCTTATTTTTCCCCATGGCTGGCCACTCCACAGGATACCCAGCCATCTATACCAGCACAACATCAGAACATGTTTTCAGCGTTTATGTCGTGGGCAAACATGATTTACTACTTTGAAATAACTCATCAGTCTGCACACAGTTTTGTTTGCGGCTTACCACCGCTACTTCAAAAAGCCCAGAAAGCATAGTGCGTGCTATGGCTAGTTCCTACTCTCTACAACATTTTGCTTTAAAAAATGTACATGAGAAGAGTGCTCCGATATTATTCTTATCAACACAGTACTGCCTCTTGCCATGGTGTATGTGTCATACTTCTCTCATTGTGTCGTTCCTCTATGTTTCCTTTACCTTAGACTTCAGCAGACGTTCAATGCAAGGAGGTAGGTCAAAGCAAATCCACTGTGATCAGTCCTTCAGGCAGTCTGCTGAACCTCCCATTTAATTTTTTGTAAGCAAGGTGAAGGTTTCCGCTCCACTGTTTGCCACTGTCTCATCTTGGATCATCGCCCTCTCCCTTTTCTCTCTCGCCTTCTAGGAACTCCACTTGAAAGCCTGGATTGCAGTTGTTTGTCACGGAGAGGGGAACCTCCATAAACTGGCCTACCAGCAGAGGTGTCGCCTGTAGATAGTTGTTGATAACAGAAATTTGTAGGCATCTGCCTCTTATCATCTTCTTTGACAAAAAAAAAAAACACAGCCTTGGTAATTGGTAGTATATGACTCTGAATCAACATGTGTACTAGGATTTAAAAGCTTTCAACAGGCCTAGTGACTTCAAGCTGAGTTTTTTGAGGTGTGTTTCCCTTCAAATTGTATAGCATTCTCTTATAGTATCAAAGCAAATTTAAGCATAAGCGACCACAATTCTGTAGTGTACAAGCCACTTCCTGAAAGGATATTGTTGGTGTCCCAGTTGCCGAGACCTGGCACAGACTCCCCCCATCCTACGTGAAGTCCTCACGAAGCGCTTAGCGCTCACTCACTCCGCCACCACTACCATCACGACGACCACCACCCACCCCCACAAAGAGAGAGGAGAAGCGAGAGAGAGAGAGAGAGAGAGAGGAGAGAAAGAGAGAGAGATTCAGACCCTGGACAGGCAGAGGACAGTCGGACAGAGACGGCGTCAAGAGAGAGGGAGGGAGAGAGTGGGATTTGGGTTGGGGGTGGGGAAGAGACACACAAGAGAGAAAAACGACAGGAAGGGAGACACTGAGTCAGACGGACAGACAGGCAAACAGGCATACCACACTCACCATCACAGAACAAGATAGATCGAAAGAGAGTGCGCCTTGCGCGCGCACGCGCGCGCGAACAGAGAGAGAGAGAGAGAAGAGAGAGATAGAGATGCAGACAGACAAACAGAGAGAACAGACAGCAACATGCATAAGAGACAGAGACAGAGAGAGAGACAGATGACATACAAACAAGAATAGATACAGAAAGACTATCGAACATGTAGAGAAAGTTAAGAGAGTAGATCACTCTCTGCTATAACAGAGAGAGAAATGCAAGATATGGAGCAAGGCGGACAGGCAGAGAAATAGAACAGGCAAGCAAGCAGAAACGCCACAGACAGACAACTGAGAGATAGAAAGATATGGAGGGAAATCAATGATAGAGAGAAAGACAGGTGAGAAAGGAAACTCACAGGCTTCCTAACATACTTCTTTTCCCAATGGTAGCGGTCCTGTGTCTGTAGAAATATTCAAATGAGTTTCTGCTCAGATAGAGTTTGTGTTTCTAGTCTACTTAAAGAAGAGGTGACGCTTTCTAATGTTTATAGCTCTTTTTCATAAAATATGTCGTTTAAGAGAAACGAATTGTTTTGTGGACAACATCCAAAATTTTTTATGCCAAATTATTTTATTCTTATAGCTGTCTCTGTTTTTACGTATATAATTCCTCGATAAACAACCAAAACATTTTTGCACAGTGGACAATCATAGAAAAAAAATGGCTCAATAATCATCAATTGTGTTCAGGACAATACGAACACTTATTACTTTTCTTTTACTTTCATTTTACTTAGAGATAATATTTGTGGGTTAAATATTATGCAGGATTTTTTCCAATGCAGGACTCTTAATCTTTTTTGTCTGTTGTAACGTCTTTCGCTCTTGACCAAATAGATGTATCTAGCCTGACACCAAATTTTCTGAACCAAAATTGAGACGCACATGGAGTCACCGTCCACTGTTTTTTTTTTTGTCGTTACAGACTAATTTCCTAATATCCTTTACTTTCCTATTGAACTGACTCGCCTCGCATTTCTGACATCCATCTTCTTTTTTTTTCGCCGCCGTTCTGTATCCACTGAACCCATGTCTTTTGGAATAGTGTAGTAATTAAAATGTTATAATCTAGTACGATATTTGCTCTGTTTTGCCCTATATCATGTCTTGTAATTCCTCCAGAGTGAGTAAACGGTTTTTTTCGCTTGGTTCTCGAAAATGAATATATCTGTTTAATAGTTTCAATTCCTTTCTTTTGCCAAGTTGGAAAGAACAACGTTTTGTGCTTGTAGGTGTAGTGAATTACTTGAAGATCATTTGACTTTGAAAATTGTTGCAATTAAGTGATCTTCCATCTTAATAACAGTTTGTTGCAATGTAATAGGACCTCTTTCCCAATGCAATTAATATCTTCAGGTTTGTTCTCTAAATATGTCATTTAGGACCTCTTTCCAAATTCATTGTCTATTCTTTCAAGACCTTTTATATCTTTTCTTTTACAGTTGATATGGAAGATTCTATCACCTTTTGCCAGCTTTCCAAATGCCACTCATTTGGAATAAAACTCCACTTATGTTTTTTCTGCCGCGTCAAACAGTTTTTCCTGCCCATTGTAAATAAAAGTATTTTTTGTAGCTCGAGCATGTTTAACATTTTAAGACCCCCCTCTCCACCCCCTCACCTTCCATCACTTTTCGTTTTACTTTTTCAAATGCCTTCCTATTACTTTGTTTTTTTTCTGCCAGGGGAATTTATACAGTATTGTATTTATTTTGTTTTTAGTACACTATGGGGAAGACCTATAGATTGCATTACGTATATAAATTGGGCTGATCAAAAAGGTCTTTATAACCACAACTTTACCTTGAATACTCAGGTCCCGTTTACCTCCCTCCATAATGATGGAATTCATTACATCTAATCTATGAGAGACCAGTTGTCTTCAATGTCTCGTGCCATTTTGTTTGTTTTTCAAATAAATGCCCAATATTTTATTTTCCTGACCAAAGCAAATGGAATATTTTCATCTTCATTCTTATTACCCATTCTCAAATACCTTAGTTTTTTTGTGTATTAATCTAAGGCCAGAAATTCTTTCGAACTCAGTTTAGTATTTCTAAAGCTGTAAGCATGTCTGTCCTGTTCTGTTTTTTCAGAAAAAAGTGTTGTGTCGTCGGCCATTTGTTTTATTTAAATATGAACTGGGCTTGTGCATGAGGGAATTGGAGCTTTAATGCCCTCTATGGAACTGTTTCTAAATTTTGATCGCAAGCAGCTCTACAGCCAGTTACAAACGCGAGAGGTGAAAAAGGGCAAACCCCGTCTGATACCACAGGAAATCTCAAAAGGTTCAGACATCCAGCCTCCATGATTAATACTACTTGAACTACCGTTGTTAATAAGAACATATACCCACCTTTTTAAAGTCCACACCAAAACCAAAAATATCAAATGCATGTAAAAAAATTTTCTGGATATTGAATCGAAGGCTTTACAGTAGTCCTACCACTAGTAGTAAATATCCACCCCTCATTATGTGTGTTTAAGTAGTTTATTACATCATCAATGGACCTTATAATTGTTGCAATATTTCTACCTTTCAGATAGCCAACCTGATCGTTGTTAATTAATTTATGAATAACTTTACCAAAGTCTTTCCGCTAGAACTTTTGCAAGGATTTTGTAGTCTGTATTAGTCAAGGTAATTGGTCTCCAGTTTGTTAACTGATCTCTTTTTCTAAGTCTTTTTTCCTTTGTGTAATAAAGTGATGATTCCTTGTCTTTCAGTGTACGATAACTCACCTTTATGAAAAGATTTTGATAAAAAGAGCTTGTTACCAATTTACCTAATTTTACTCCAAAAGAATTTTAAGAATTCTACTGTAATTCCGTCACAACCAGGTGCCGACCCATTACGTAGTTTACTTCACGCATTTGTTGTTTCCTCTAAGGTAACCAGTCCTTTCACACAAGGCAGCATCATCATCATCTAAACATGGAAAAACTTCTGACTCTATGAATTTGTTAGTCTCCTCTATAACATTTTCCGCGACTGTTGTTTGGCTGTACAGATTTTTTATAAAAACGAGACTTGCTCTTGTAAATATCACTTTGTTTAGGTTAATACTTTTCCTGTTTCTCTACGCAACCAACCTTGTTATGACTTTTTCGTTTACCCCTACTTTTTTCTCTAAATTGCAAAAATACTTAGTGTTTCGTTCCCCATCTTCGACCCATCTAACTCTCGATCTTATTTGTGTGCCCCCTTTGCGTCATGCAGTTTGTTTTAATTCTAATTTATGCTTTAAATTCATATATGTGGCTTGCGACTCTTCATTTGTCCTTAGGGTCTTTAATTAGCTTTTTTTTAGCTTTTGTTTCTGAATCTGTAGGTTTAACTTTTTTGGATCGTTTTTCTTTTGGCATGACAATTCTTTTCCAAATTCGCTACAAAAATTTCTTATTTTAACTTTTTCCATTTTCAACATTTCCCCCATTCGTCAATATTGGACAAATTGTCATCATATTGTCGTTAACTCTTTATCTAATAGACTATTCAATTGCAGCACAAATCATGTTTTTTTTTAAAAAAAATAACTATTGTTGAATTTCCATAACTTGGTCCCACAAATGAATCACACTGATTATCAGCTCGACTGTCACAGCCTTATGGTCCGAGTTCGGAATGGTCAGATGTTCCATGATACACGATCACTTAATACATCCACAGTGAAGTGGTATGAGCAAGGCGAATTAGACCCTGTGCTACTTAATGGCCGCAGGGTTTATAAACTTCTTTGGGATGGGTCTAATGACCCATCATAGTGTTTTTCGTTTTCTTTTAAAGAACCATTTCTTTGGCTGTATGGCTCCAGTACTATCCAGACTGATGTCTACAGAATTCATTGACATTGTACTTGATTTACTGATCTGTTTATTGCCATGAATAAGTCCTAAATTGTTAATACAGCGCGAACGATGTCAACAGAATTCATTGACATTGTACTTGATTACTGATCTGGGTATTGCCAGGGAATAAGTCGTAAACGTTAATATAGCAGAACGATTTCAAAAACAAATCTATTTGGAAAGTGAGACGACTGCAGGCGGAAATCTAAACAAATCTTCACTAAATGTTAACGAACGGCCAAGAGAGAACGTGGACAAACGAGTCACAAGACAAAACACGACGCGTTTTGACTTCTTAGGTTTTTTCTTCAGGCAAGACACAAACAAATAGGACAATGAAAATGAAGGAATTTTTCACCTTAGCTTAGATCTCTTCAGCACCAAGGTACAGGGCGTTTGGGGAAGAAAACAAGAAAGCAGACATGGTTAACAATAATTATTGTGTTATCAATCTCAGTTTTCGCTCGGAAGGTAAAGAGATAACAGGCATTTAAGAGCTCGCATGTTCACAAAACAAGCATAGACAAACAAATTTTAAAAAATCAGACCAGGTAGAGTAGCAAAATTTTGACATACTGTTTTCAGATTTTTGAAGTTGCACCAAGCCGTGACTTTAACACTTTTAACATCTTGTACTCTTGTTTTTTTTTTTCCTTTTCTGTGTTCAGTGAAGTCCACATGCAAAACAGAGGGTTGAGCGCAGAGTTGAGCGGTAACATGAATACAATGAAAGTGTCACGAATCTTGTCTGATCCTGCCACACCATATGTAGCCATCACGATAACAATGCCAAGTAGATAACTGCAAACTGTCTCTAAGACATCCACCTGACACCTTCCTCGTCAGCTGGCTACAGGAAGAAACAAACTGTTTTGTGGGATCCAATAAAATTGTGTATTTTGGTATATTTCTGTAGAGTAAACAAAGTGACATGCAATAACTATATAAGCATGTCATGCAATTAATTGCAACCATGGCATTGAACCACCTGAAGTTTTGACGAAAATCCTGTGTTGAAAATAAAGCCAAACGACAAAGTCCAGATTGACCTGAAAGACCCCAGTGTGACAGTCCCGGGAAAAAGGGTATTAAAGACAAACTATTCCCATGAGCCATATCAAAACATAAATTCTAACAGATGATTTCTGTGGAAAACATGCGAATATTTCGGAATACAAATGACGAAAGTGTGATTCAAAGTTACGAACAAGATGACAAAGACTGACACTTTCCTTGGACAGTAAGAAAAGCCAACCACTCAGCTTGCAAGTCACACTTTTAATCCATATCTTTTCCAACCAGATGTATTCTCCATTTAGCAGGTCACTTGCCACCACGACAATGGCAACATGGATTCCCATACAAATGTCAGCAATCTGCAGTTGTGCTATGGTCATTATGAACTGCTTTCAAACAGTTCCTTGACAAAAGATAAAGTAAAAGGGCAAATCAAATTCCCTGATATAGCGAATATACTCACCATCCAAAGAAAAACCGAGTATAATGCAGATGGGATTAAGGTACTACAGGATGGAAATAGGACATGATCAGATGAACATGTTCTTTTCTTTCGATGTCGAGGTAGCAGGATGTCACAGCAAAACCTATAGTCTGATGAATAAATGGTTTTTAAATGATAGGATCTTGCAAATAAATCCATCGGAAATTTGGTCAGTGGGTTGCTTTTGATATCCAGTTCAACAAGAGATTCCGCATGATTTTAAAGCCTTTAGGTCCGATGATTTGAATGCCAGAATAGGAAATATTCATATACGTCGCATAAAGAAAATGCTTAAATATGGCAGTTTCAATATTCTCAAGATGACATTTTGATAAATCTATTTTTCTTAGTTCGTAGTGAATGTGCTTTACTTGTCTATTTGTAATTTGTTGTAGAGGATTACCTTTTAGAACATGCAATTCTCAAGTTCGGAAGATCAAGAACAGCAGTCAGATAAGTGTTTTTAGATGGTTTTTTGAAAGGTCAATGAATTGTAAGTTTCGAATTTCCAGACCTGATACGTTATTCAGAACAACGAGACAGGCTCAGAGATTATAAGGTAAACATTTCTGGCGAAATCTGACAGCCACATTCCTGACCCTGTGGCATCGACATAACGAAGTTTGGGGAAATATTCGGCAGTGAAAGGTTTACTGCACAGAAAAGAGTAACCTTGACAAGTGCAGCCTTCAGGGCAGGTCATATCACATGTCACTTCATCATCATACTGAGGGCACTGACCCCACCCGTCGCACAGGTGATCTTCATGCAGACACAATTTGGGTACCTTTGCACTGGTAGTAATAGGGACACGTAACAGTTTCCACAATTTTGTTCGTCTTCTCCATAAACACAGTCCGAGAATCCATTACATCGCGTGTAGACAGGAAGACAATACAACCACTCAGCCGTGCACTGAAAATGAGAGTCTGGGCACTGGTCGTCCGTCGTCTTTCATTACCTCTTGAATAAAGTATCCATGTACCATCTAAGCTCACGTAAATACGGCTGCATCTTGACTGTCGGTTTGGCCGTTGAATGATATTCTTCAGCGACTGAGCACAGTGACTTCGTCAGAATCATCCAAAACAATTTGAGTACTCATTACAACGGTTGACTGTGTTTCACGCATTGAGCATTAGAGCACAGAAAAATCCATTGCATGACAAATGTTCACAAAATGACTCATCGGCTATTGTCAGGACAGTTCCTGTCTGAAGTCACAGATGAAAGTGTATCTTGCTGCTGTGTGACAAGATCATCATCACACATTTAAAGACAGCAGTTGAGTGCACACACTCATATTTCCTACTTACGACCTGTAAGAGATTGGAAATTGTTTGTTACATTCATAAGCAGATAAAGATGTGTATATAATTCTTTTCCATAATCAGTTTTTGACACTGCAAAGCATGAATTTGTGTATGATGTGTCCATCCATACAGACAACAAATGGACTGTCTTGTTTGTGTTAAATATACGGTCTAAAAGAATGTGCAAAACTGATACAGTTTTTGGATTGAAAAGCTTTAGACAGTTCAGTTCACAGATTACTGGATATCTGTCATATTTTGTATGAAACTTTTTCTGTATAAAGTCCCATTGGTTCTAAAAAACAGCCAACCCGAATCTTTTACTCGTAGGATGAGAATAACCTGCTGTGAAGTATTCATATTGTATTAATGCATAGTTTTTGGTCGAGCCCCTTAACTACGATAACTTGCTGTACATGAAAGGACCAGAATACCAACCAGACACATAGTTTAACACGGATCCGAGAAATATGAAAAATGTTGTTTGACAATGTGTGACAAATCATCTTGTTCATGGGTCTGGTTTTTTTCACTGAGACCAGTTGGCCACCCTCCTTTTGCGCAGAAAATACTCCACGGGAGTAAGAAGTTCTTAACGTGTGGACTTTTTTGCAAGTTTGAAACATTTTCTAACTGAAGCCACTAAACACAATTAGACAATCAGGACTGCGAAAATTAAAGCAACAGTGTGTCTTTTTTCAATCTTGCCCGATGCCGCAACATTCTGATCTCATGGTTACAATGTGAGATGGCCTTGAAGTGTTGTAATCCATGAACCTACAGAGCACAGTTGAAGGCAAACCACCTGGACAAGTTACAGAGTTTGAATATCTTGTAACAGGAACAAGTGTCAGAAAATAACAGTTTTGTATTGCCATACTGCTCTTTAGTAAAAGATGTGAGAACATGTTATAGTGAAAGATTACATGTGCTTGTGAGAAAAAGGCAAAGTGCTGACATCTTCAGGTTCGCACCTTTGTCTATGCTTCGTGTTGTTTGTCGTGTATTTTTACTTTCAGAGGCTCAGCAGCGTTAATGATGTTAAAAATGCCAACTGCAACTGACCATTAATGATCTATCCGTATGGCCCTCTCAGTTCTTGACTCCAAAGTTGTCTCTTTTGGGGTATATATATGGCATAATATACATATGCTGAAATATCCCATAAAACCTACTGTATTATATTACATGCGGTCGGTTCATAACGGATAAAAACTCAAGTCTAATTAAAGGATGCCCATTGGTTTTCCACGTCCATAAACTCTTCCGAAGTGCATGGAAAGTACGTTCACTAAGGAATGGGTATTACAATGATGATGAAGTGCCATTCTAACAGAACCTAGCCGGAGGTTGAAAGATAGAAAGGTCATCCTGGATGCGCCAGTAAAGCAGAATGACACCAATACTCCGAATCTTTGAAGATAAACACCAACGGAGACATCGAGTGGCCCTAAATTCCACAGCGCCATTAAACGAAAAGGTATCTGGAAGGTCAGCTTACACACCACGTGGAAGTACACTGACAAACCAGACTGTGCTGTGAAGGGAAGGTAATTTTCCCCATGGCACAGTAATGATGCCTTGACCTGCAGGAACCGTGTAACGTGTAGTGTTTTGTTCTGATCAACAAGGTATTGGTCCACACCTGGGGCAGAATCTCTCTAATCTGGGTTTCCATCCTTGCTCTCATATGTTCGTTGAATCTTTCCTTCGTAGGTAAGTTAGATAGCAAATGGAGAGTTGACACATTACAAGTCAGTATGCTGAAATCTCGTCTTTATGTGCAAACTGCATGGAGATCTGGAATTAAAGGGAAGGTCAGGTGTTGGTCCGTGTACCGTACACGTCGCACCAAAAATAAGCGATGTATCCTATCAGCATATCTACTTCCGAATCCTAGCACACGAGCTTTAAAACCGGCTGTGCTTACTCTACCAAGCGGATACTTATTACTGAATATTTTCTGAATGGAACTCGGTTCCATATATTTAGTCGTGTACCTTGCCAGGTATTAACATAACCACAATATGTGGGACGCCTCTTATACTCACGGTGAAACTGGCTGACAACACCGATGAATGGTTGTTAATGAGGTAAAATGACTTACTGCGCTTTTTCTTTTGGTGCCAAAAGTTGATTGGTGAATTTTTTTTTCATTAGTGTTTTATATCTTATCTTAGGGCCCAGCCGTAAATGTGTTTGTCCTGTGATTCTAACAACCGACTGTAAAAGGGAGGTTACGTTTCAACCCTCAGTTGCCGAACGAGGAGAATTTCCACTGACACCGTTTTTCCAGTAATGGCTGTGGTAGGATGGTTTGAGAGAGACCTGGAAGCGTTGGTCATTGTCATTATTTCGGTTTTTGTAACTCCACGACATGTTTTTGATGTTTTGTGAATAGTTTCTCGAAGTGTCTTTTACAAAGATGTTGCAAAGGACTTTGCAGTTTTCGTTCGTCGTTTTCTTCCTTTCTGGGGGGGGATCGCAGGCCAGAGAAATGTTCTCCGACAGCCCAGACACTGTTAAGTATTTATGCATGGGATAGTAATTGCAAAATTCCCGGCATTTTTGGCGCATTGTGGGATTAGGTGCCGACTTCTCAACTATGATGACTGGCCAGTGTGAGATCGCAGATCATACTAAACCGTTTTTTTTTAACCTTTCTGATAATTTTGTGCTTTATACTACAATACAGATAATAGTGTAGAAAAAAAAATTCTTCTCGTCTTAATCTTTTTCCATTAGATTTTTAGGCCCCAACTGGTATTCTCATCATCCTCAACATCATCAGGGATTCATCATCGGATCAGTGTTTGTGTGTTGCTGGTTGTATGGTTATGCGATGATCGATACTGTGTTTACTCCCTGATGTGTTACTTTCCCACAAAAATGCAGGGCCAAGGGCAGAAGAAAAGAAAGAAGCAGAAAGAGACGCATAGTCCACGCACGCACGCGCATAATGCCGACACACACATACACACACGCACCGTACATGAAAAGCGCATCGCGCACCACACACATACACACACACACACACGCAACAAAAACACACACACAACACCACACACACACACATACATTTACATACACAAAACGCACACGTGCATTCAGACACACGTCTAGTTTGTGCGCGAAACGTTTTGCAAGTGCACAGGTGCAAGCACACACCCGTTCGTGCGCATATCAAAGCACACGCACGCGCACGCACACGTATGCACATACGTGCAAGGACGACCACCATACGAACACTTACGCACAATACGGGCATTCACACACACACACACACACACACACACACACACACACACACACACCAACACTGCGTTACACGCTCTATACACAAACACATACACTCTGTCCTACATATGGGTACCACACACATGCGCACTACATAAGATATGTGACTACACACAGCACACAGCACGCGTCGCGTGGTCAAGCGCGCATCACGCGCGGCGGCACACACACACACACACCACACACACTAACACACACACAACACCCACACACACACACACGGGCGCGGCGTGCGCACCACGTTACACATAATCCGTCGCTTGGGTGTGGGGTGACTAGAACTATACTCAATTAGTTAATTATGAGACACATGTAATGTTTGTTACTACTTGCATGGTCGGTACTGAATGCGCGCTTTTTTTTCTCTGTAAATCCTAATCTAAATTTGTCAATCTTGTCATCTGATATGCCTGTCAAAACATTAAGTGTGAAATATCAAAAAAAAAACACTTTAAATTCTCCATTTTAAAGCTCAATCAAAGAAACACGCTCGCGTCAATTGTTCTGGATGTTTTTCATGCCAGTTTTGCTATTCGGTCATTTTTAATCAATCTTTGCCAAAATAAGTTCGAAAAAGGCATTTACTTTTCACAACTCTTTGATTAATCCAGACAATCCAAATCATCAAACAATCAGAAAACAGCAGAATATCGTAAACATCTGAAACCCACGACTCTTTTAAACACGTGATTCCAATCCCAGCAACTTTGTTATATGCTTTAGGTGATTAATCTATCAGAATCAATCTCTACAGTTTGTAGCCAGCATCCAGTGCACTGAACGGAATGAGATTGATATAGAAGGGATACTGGTTTGTTTTCCCCATAAAACACACCACATTAGGTTGCCTTCGTGTTAACCACTAGATAAATTTCTTAAGAGCAAAGAATAATGAATGAACCTTTTCTACGTGCAGATTTAGATTTATTAAGCCCCAGATCTCAGCATTACATTGAACAGCCGGTTTTTGTTTTGAACCTGGGCATCGATGAGTTGTAGAAACACTGTCAAGGAATTTTACTAGCAACATGTGTAATTTTTGTAAGTATGTATTCACAATACGGCATTTTCGCTCTGTCACTAGATCCTGAAAGGTACAGTGTACAGCTTAGAAATGTAGAGAAATAGATACCAAGGATATTATAACAGTTTTTAAAACAGCCATCGCTCAATTACATAAACCATCACCTTTGCTTCCTGCCAAATGTATTTCTTCTTTTGAAAATCGCAATATTACTCTTTTTATATTTTTCTTTTAGCAGCTGGAATTTAGAGGCCTGCCTGGTACACATTGTTTAAACTGGGTCTGGAAACCAACAGAAAGGTCTCAAATAATAAAACGATTCATCATCAAGCCAGTTAACAATAGTGTTGTACAGTTCCTGAAAATAAGATCAGGAGAGAAAAGTGGTTGCACAGTGTCTTCCTTTCGCTATACTTTCTAATAGCTTGGTTAATGTATACACGATGAAATTTGAAAAAGGAACAGGGATGTAACAAGCATTCACAGTTTTTACAACCAGGTGTACATTATAAAATTATGTCAGTAAGTTGCCCTAGCAGATCGGACTCTTTATCAACACATTATTTGTACGTGCCTTTCTTTTTTATAACATTGGAAATAATGACTGTTGACACCGTCATTTCACTATTGGCAGTAGAAACATAATTTTGAGAAACAACAATTTCGAACCGACTTATCGTCATAAATCAATAAAAAGCTGCATATGAGCCTCACGGACACATGTGAACACGCTTGCAAACGAGGAACATAGGAGGGTGTAAGATGTTGTAATTACAAAGGAATTTGATAATTGGAGCCAGCATTGGTATTTCACCAAGAAAATTGTTTTAGATCGACGATCCCATTATTTTTTGTAATAGGTTGGTTGATCAGTTAGATCTGTACCAATTAGCCGGTTAGATGAGCCAGTGTGTGTGCTCCATCTGTTAATAAGACAGTGCTATAGTAGGTTATTTGGTCGAGATTATTGTCCGGATCAGTTTGCTTTTCCTCCATCACCCTATTTCTTTTATTACCACGTTTCGAGCTGTACAGGGGTTTGGGCAGAACATTCTCTAAATGTTTCCGAATATTGTGTTTTTCAACTTTACATTCTCGATCCAAGCAATGAATTCTTTCTCTCACCCTGGGTTTCTGGTATTCCATGTTTGTGTCTTCTAATACATCGTTTTCGTGATAGTAAAATATTATTAATATTAAAAACGCATGAAGCTACACGGGAATATCATTGTATAAGGACGAATAGCTGAATAACTGCTAGGTCTTAACCGCATCCACAACAGGTCAACAGGATCCAAACATTTTGTGGGAAAAGCACAAAAGAAAGGGGGGGATGGTGAGGGGTGAGGAATAACGTGGTCCGGTACACACAAAATACGACTAATAACATGTTCAATGAATATAAAAAAATAGTCATTGACACTATTGCCTCTGTATTCAGAGATGAATGTGTGATGAAAACGACTTCGTGGTCCGCCAATACACAGAACACCTTCATGATTATTATTAATTTCAAAACGCTGTACACATTCAAACTTTTGGTTCATATTGGTTACAACACATTGGTCTTACAGAGCAACCTGTCTTAGATGCACACTGCTTACCATGACAGGGTACCTCTTGGATCGAGAATAGCAATCAGAACAAGACAAGATAGTTTGGTGGAACGTGAAATTTGCTTGTTCTACCAATTAAGTCGTTGTGATCAGTTTGGTAATAGGAAGATATCATCAGGAGAAATTTGCCAGGAAATAGATTTAAGTGGTAGACGCTGTGGGGGAATCATGAAACGTGGTGGATCCTGGGGTTGTGGGGTCGAATCTCCCTGGCCGTTCACGGTACATGGGGATTTCACCTCAGGGTTGGGATAACATTGGTTTTGACTCCATTTTCATACAGTTCTTCACAGTGAGACTATATACCGAGGGTTAGGGTGTTGTGAACCGCAGCATAACATCTGCACACACGTAATAATTCCCCAGTATCCTGAACTTTCGGAAGAGGAAGCAGTTATGGCCTTCGGGTAATGAATAGAAAAGCCAGTCGTTACACATAGCATTGCACCTTCCCACAGTTGGAGTATGCGTCTGAATGGAACACTGCATAATAAAAGGCGAA
>JADBJO010024938.1:0-10000 GCA_016801955.1 Conus betulinus
GCTGAAGAGATGTTGCGGCACGCTGTAAACTATTCAATTGAGTCTGCAAACCTGTAACTGTTTCAGCCATCAAAACGACATCATCGGCCAACAACAGAATATAAAACAATTCAAATGCATCTAGCGAAAATCGAGCACCATGTCTTCCATTGTTAATTACTTCAACCGCTAATTCATTAATGAAAAGAGAACAGAACAGGACTGCACGCATCTCCCTGTCTTAAACCAGATGTGCAGGCAATGTAATCTGTTGTCAGAGAACCACATCGAACTCTAGCTTTAACATCATTGTTAATGCTCTTAATGCATTAAATATTTTTACCCTTTTATGCCATTTTTAAAGAGAACTGGCCAGAGAAGATTTCGATTAATCGTGGTCACATAAATGCATGCCTTTTTCGAAATCAATTAAATGCAACACAAAATTTCCGGCGTTGTAACAAAACTGTTTCTGAATGAGAGCATAATTAAAGGAAAAAATTTGTGGTCGACTGTTGAGTATACTGAGAGAGAGAGCGAGGAGAGAGAGGCTAGCGAGTTGGAGATCGAGAGATGGAGACGAAGCGGAGAGAGGAGAGATGGAGAGAGGTGAGAGAAGAGTGAGAGAGTCAAGTCATATGTCGTGGCGGGGTTATTGTGTGGTGTGTGTGGGTAGTTGAATGTGTGTGGTAGTGTGTGTTGTGTGTGTGTGTCATGTTTGTGTTTTTTCGAGTATGGGATCGTGTATGTGAGTGTGATTGGTTGTGTGTGTGGGTGTGTGTGTTGTGTGTGGTGTGTGTGCTTTTGTGTGGGGTTTCTATCCCGTACATATGATACCAATGTAGATACGAGTATCAGATGCTGGGGTGTAAACAGTTGTATAGTTAGTATAGTTGCAGTGTATAACATTTATCTACTGAATATACATATATATATATATATATTATATCTATATATTATATATAGATAATATATAGATATATATAATCTTCATATATATATCTAGAGTATATACCACACACACGGTGCCGTGCGTGCGTGTTGTGTGACGTGCAATGTGTGTGTGTGTGTGTGGGTGTGTGTGTGGTGGTTGTGTGTGTGTGTGTATATAATTATATATATTGTGTGATATACTATATACTATAGTATATATATATATATATATATATAGATCTAAGTGTGTGTGTGTGCAGTTGTGTGTGTGTGTGGGTGTGGTGTGTGTGTGTGTGTGTGTGTGTGTGTTTCCCCCTCTCGTTCTAATACAGTAATATTATTATTTAATATTTAAATAATTTTATTTTTTATTATCATTTATCATCATCATTATTGATTCTATTATTATCTTATGGATTATTATCTTATATTATTATTGTTATTTGTTTGTTTTGTTGTTGTTGTTTGTTGTGTTGTTGTCGCTTAGTTATCGATTCCTTTATATTTCCCCAATGTTTAGGTAACCCGTGGCCCCAGGAATATTTTAAACGTTTCATCTCTCTCTCTTTTATCTCTCTCTCTCTTCTCTCTCTCTCTCTATGTCTCTCTCTCTTCTCTCTCTCTCTCCTCTCTCTCTCTCTCTCTCTCTCTCTCTCTCAATGAGTGTGTATATGGGGTACGTAACGGTGAGTGCTATGTAGAAAGAACACAAGACCGCGTGTGAGCACTCGCTTGTTGTGGTGTGTTATTGTGTGTGTGTGTGTGTGTGTGTGTGTGGTGTGGGTGTGTGCCGTGTGTGGGTGTGCAGTGTGTATGCGCGTGCGTACGGTGGGAGCGTGCGTGCGTGCCTGCGTGCGTGCAGTGAGTGGGTGTGAGGGTGTGTGTGTGTTGTGTTGTGTGTGTGTGTGTGTGTGGTGTGTGGTGTGTGTGTTGGTGTTCGTGTTGTTGTGTGTGTGTGTGTGTGTGTGTGGTGTGTGTTCGTGTGTGTATGCGTGACTGTGCGTAGTGCGTGCGTGAGGTGCGTGTATGTGCGTTATCGTGCTTGCCCGGTTCTTTAGTTTTGTATGCATGTAGTGTTGGTTTGTGTGGTTTGACTTTGGGTGTGAGTGGTGTGTATTGCTATTGTAACTTCTTATATTTTATATACGGATACCTGTTGATATTTTGTTGACAATGTTTCATGATCACTGACAAAACAAAATCCTTTGTTTGAGGACAGTAAATTGAATTTAATTGTACAGTAAACATCAACGCTGTTGACATATACTGGAAACAAAAAATCCTTGAGCTGAATAGAAAAAAAGCCAGATAATACCCATTCAGAAGGATAACAGTTGCAAGCAACTGGAACATTCAAACTTAGTCATTTTGTTTGTAAACTTCCTGAACCTAATCACCTGTTTGGCAGGAACCGGAAATGCCTGTTCTATTCATTTTACTACTACTCTGTTGTTGTGTGTGTGTGTGTGGGGGGGGGGGGGGGGGTGGGGGGGGGCGGGCGTGCGTGCGTGGGGGGGGGGGGGGGGGGGGGGGGGGGGGGGGGGGGGGGGGGCGTTGCGCGACGCGTACCGGTGGTGGTGTGTGTGTGTGTGTGTGGGATGGTTGTGGGGGGGGGGGGGGGGGGGGGGGGGGGGGGGGGGGGGGGGGGGGGGAGGTGTGTGTGTCCGCGCGCACGAGCCGTGTGTGTGTGTGGTTTTTGTGTGTGTGTGTGTGTGTGTGTGCATGTGTGTATGTTATGTGTTTGTGTGGTGTGTGTGTGTGTGTGGCTTGTGGAGGTGCGTGGTGAGGCATGCGTGCGTGCGTGCGAGCCGTCGCGTGCGTGTGTGTGGTTTGTATGTGTGTGCGTGCGTGCGTGGTTGCGTGCCTTTCCTCTCTGTGTGTGTGTGCTGTGTGTGTGTGTGTGTGTGTGTGTGGTGTGTGTGTGTCTTTCATTTAACGTCTATCCACATATTCGTTGATTTATTCGACGAGTGTGTGGTGGGGTGTGTGTGTGGTGTGTGTGTGTGTGTTGTGTGTGTGTGTGTCGTGTGTGTGTGTAATGTGGGTATGTTGTGTGTGTGTAGTGTGTGTATGTGTGTGTGTGTGGGGTGGCTGTGTGTGAGGGTCGTGCGTGCAAATGCGTGCGTGCCCGTGCTGTAAGCGAGCAGTGCGTGCGGTCGTGTGTTTTGTACGTCAGACATAGCGATAAAGCCAGACACATGACTAGTCTGGAATGCGGTTGGACCTTACAAACAGAGCTAGTGACAGAAACAGGAATTGTCTGGGGCTAACTCAGATCCTGCCGATAGTTAACGTGACAAAGACATTAATAGTTTGGAGCTAAATCAGATCCTGTTGATAGTTAACGTGACAAAGACATGAATAGTCTGGGGCGAAATCACATCCTATTGATAGTTAACGTGACAAAGAGATGTATTGTCTGGAGCGAAATCAGATCATGTTGATAGTTAATGTGACAAAGACATGTATTGTCTGGAGCGAAATCAGATCCTGCTGATAGTTAACGTGACAAGGACATGTATTGTCTGGAGAGAAATCAGATCATGTTGATAGTTAACGTGACAAAGCCATGTATTGTCTGGAGCGAAATCAGATCCTGTTGATAGTTCACGTGACAAAGACATGTATTGTCTGGAGCGAAATCAGATTCCTGTGGGTAGTTACGGTGGCAGAGACGTTGTGCTGGCAAACTTGTCTGTTTGGTGTTGTGTACTACGTGGACATTAGTTTCGCTATCGTTCTAGGGGCCTAGTGTCTGTTTGGTGTTGTGTGCTATGTGGACACTAGTTTCTCTGTTGTTCTAAGTGCTGAGTGTCTGTTTGGTGTTGTGTACTACGTGGGCATAAGTTTATCTGTCGTTCCAGGTGCTTAGTAGAACGTTTGCTTGCTTTCTTAAAGTCAGCAGTCTTTTCTGATTCCCTTAGCTTCTTCATCGTTTTAATGTGTTGTCTAGTTAAAAAAAATCATTTTCAAGTTATTTGTTATTCGTGCTTTATATTATTTTTCTTCTTCTTTTTTTAGTCAATGGAATAAAACTATTTCACAAATCCTGTGTCTCTGAAACTCAAAACCATGGTTACCTCTATGAACCATCAATTTCCATTCTATTCGCCCAAGACATGCGTAGCAATTCACTGTTCAATTCACTGTTCCTAATCAACTTTCTCATTGCCCGTGGTGGATTGTCCGCCGGAAATTCGTAGAGGTTTTGATTTAGCGTGACGCCATTCGAACAATGACGTACTTCTTCCAGGTACCTCTTCTGATAAGAGGGGCTACTGACCTGTCCCACGTTTTACAAAAGGATTAGCACAGGCTGAGTGGAGATAAAACAACAGGTATTGACATGGGTAAGAGAGAGAGAGAGAGAGAGAGAGAGAGAGAGAGAGAGAGAGAGAGAGAGAGAGAAGAGAGAGTCTGTGCAGGTAATATATTGATAGCAATCCAAGTGTTTAAGTCCCATCGTTCTCCATAAACTCAAAACAAGATATTTTAAGTACATCATTAAGGTAAGTATAATAATTATTATCAATGCATCTTTCATTTGTAAAAACAAAACCAAAATCCAACTGCTAGCACAGCTGGTAAAATAATAATATATCAAATAATTTCCTTTACTTCTTTCCTTCAACCATGGTCTGAATTACTTGAAATTCTCTACAGCATCACGCACAATTACATAAACATCCCTTTGAAACACGAAATTCCGGAATTACTTTGGATCGATACAGTAGTACTCATCTCTTCTGGAATGACTTTGGATAGTGCAGTAGGGTATATCTCTTCAGGAATGACTTTGGATAGTGCAGTACGGCCTATTCCTTCTGGAATGACTCTGGATACTACAGTAGGGCCTATCTCTTCCGGAATGACTTTGGATAGACACAGGAGGACCTGTCTCTTCTTGAATGACTTCGGATAGTAAAGTAGGACCTATCTCTTCTGGAATGACTTTGGATCGATACAGTAGGACCTATCTCTGCAGATACTTGGTACCTGGTGTGTTGTCTGATGACTTGTGAAGTCAGTTTCGACACAGACACATACTGATCAAAAACCTACAGTGAATTGCGCTGTCTCTTGCACAAGGTAGAAAGTAAAATATATCTCGTACCCTGCCTGCCTCCCATACGCTAAACTGAAACGGTTGAAAAGAAAACTGATACAAACTGTCCACTGATGGACTGGATCTGAATTGCTTGCAACAGGAAGTAGAACACGAAGAGCTCTGTAACTGACCGGATCTGATTTGGTTAGAACACGAAGTAGAACACAAACAGCCCTGTAGTGGATTAGATCTGAAGTAAAACCAGGAGTATGCACAAACGACTCGTTGATACACTCAATCTGACGCAGTTTGAAACGAATAAATGACATAAGCAGACGGGTAGTGCTTTAGATACGGATCAGTTGAAAGCAGAAGTAGGACACAAGCGTTGTGGTGACAAACTGAACCTGAATCAGTGGGAACCAGAACTACAGGGTAAACAGCCCGGTTATAGACTGGATCTGAGCCATTGAAACAAGTACAGCACAGGCAGCTGGTGATAGACTGGATCTGGGTGAGTTGGAACAGAAGTATGGCACCAACGGTGAGATGACAGCATGGATCTGAATTGGCTGGAACCACAAGTACAGCATGAACAGTCAGCTGACAGACTAGATTGGAAGCCAGTGCAACCAGAAATGCAACACGAGCCTTGAACAGTTGTGAAGAAAGGTTACACGGCTCTACCCAGTTGAGACACACCTTCTTCATCAAGGGTGGAGTTAAAAGATAACTAAGTTTACAGATAGGACTTTACAGCATATGCGAACATGCCAGTTCATTTGGCTTTTATAGCTTACTGCATTTAGCATGTTTTCGATTTGGCATCAATGATTGACGGAAAGAACAAATCAAGTAAAGAAGACAAGTTTTGATTCAGATTCAGATTCAGATGTTTAATTCATATTTAGGCCATTGCCGCTAATGAAGGGGTGTAATTGAACACTCATTTCACACAAACGTTTCTATACACACTATAAATTCAGAACAATATTTTACGAAATGGCAATCTCACGCAACTGCAATGCTTTGTGTACAAGTAAATTGATAGATTTCTAACTGTTCTTTCACGTTTGCATGTGAAAAGTAAACTTAGTCGAAACAGGTTTGGAAATCTATAAAACTTTGCAGGAATGTATTGTTGTCTTAAGTTATTTAGTGCTGGACAACATAAGACAAAATAAACCTCATCCTCTTTATCGTTTTTACACAGTGGGCATACTAAACCATTCTCATTATGGGATCGATATTGGTAGTAATGCTGAGCAATATCTGCTACCCCGAGTCTGAACTTAGTCATTACAACTTTCAGATTTCTATCTAAATTTAGCAACAAATGAATTTTCACGTCAGGTACTGTACAGCATGTTCTGTATACATTAAATCTGTCGCTATTCTAACATGATAATCCCATTCCTGCCATTTACATGAAATTATTTTTTCCTTAAAATCATACAAAAAAAGCATTTATTTCTTCTACACCTTGATTTGTCCAAACAAAACCATATCCAAATGTAAACAGTTTACAGCGGATGTTTGAAGCCCAGTTTCTTTTGTCGCGTGAATCTAAATCTAGCAGCATCCTATAGGCTTTGCGTGGTAGCCTTGACTCATCCATTTGATTAAATTTTAGCCAAAATCGAACACATTTAACTACTGAGTTGATATATATCGGATATTGATTTGTTTCCCCATATATTATCATTCGGTATTCTTATTTCACCCCCTAAAAATTTCTAAGGAAAAATAAATCTTCTTTTTTTTTCACAATGAAAAGCAGCATTATCTATACCCCATACCTCAGCACCGTACATAACCATCGGTTGAATTTGTGTGTCAAACAGTTTCAAAAATAAACTAAGAGAATTGCATTTCAGTCTAGACAATTTTCTTTAGAATACACATCAATGCATTTTTAGCTCTGCTCACCAAATCCTGGCATGCAACTGAAAAACTCAGTCTTGTGGAGAATTACATTCCAAGATACTTATATACATTCACAACTGATAGTGCGGCCCCATTGTAAGTCCATCTTTCTCTTGCTGCCAAGTATCCACCTTTTTTACACAACTACATTAGTTTTATTCGTGTTCACATTCAAATGTTATGTTGATGCTGCCGTATACAAACTATTTAGTTGTGTCTGTAGACCAATAACAGTTTCAGCTATTAACGCTATATCATCTGCTAACAATAAAATAGATAATTCAAAATAATCATGGGTAAATGTAGCACCATGCCTCCCTTTTTTCTGATCACTTCTAAGGCTAACTCATTTATGAATAATGAAACCAGCACAGGGCTAGTCACATCACCCTGTTTTTACCCCACGAGTGCAGTTGATATAGTCTGTCAATTTGCTCCACACCGAGTTCTAGCTTTTACATTTGTGTACATACTATGAAGACATCTAAATAGCTTGCCTTTAATTCCAGATTTTACTGGAATAGGCCATAATATATTTCTTTCTATAGAATCAAAGGTCTTTTCAAAGTCAATAAAATCAACATATAATTTACGATTAAAGGAGAACTGTTTCTGTACCATATATAAATAATAATGTAAACATATGATCAGTTGTAGAATATCCCTCTTTAAACCCTGCTTGGCATTCGACTGTAAGTTTATGTTCTTCAATATACTCTTAGAGTCTACTGTTAATAAATGTGCTGTAGATTTTACTACTTGCATCAGAAATTGAGATACCTCTGTAGTTATCTTGGTCATTTATATCACTTTTTTTTGAAAAGAGGGATTAAAATAGACTCCATCCACGTCTCTGGATATATACCTTTGTCAAATAGTGTATTAAGTAATTTCACAAGAAATTCAATGACACGATTCCAAGACACTGTCAGCATTTCCCCAACTATGCCATCTGGCCCAGCAGCCTTATTATTCTTTAATCTACGTAATGCTTCTATAACTTCTTCCTTTGATACAGGTCGATTCATTGAATTAAGTTCTTCATCCTGTTCATTTTCATCATCAAACATCTCTACATCATTTTGTGCTAAACGATTGTCTCCTCTTTCGAGCAAATTTTGGAAGTGTTTTAAACCAGTCACTAGTTGTTAAGTTTATCACGTGGTTGGTTCTTTATTGAGATTTTTTTTTTTTATCATTGTCCCAGAACTCTTTCTGATTGTGCACAGAGGCAGCTAGCTTTTCAGTTAATGACTCACTATTTTCTGTTTCCTTTCTTCTTAACAGTTTTTTTGTATTCTCGTCTTGCTCTACAATAGGCATCACTATCTTCTCGTACTTTGGAATTTCGACATCTATTCAGTAGTGTCATTGCATTGCACTGATTTACTATCTTTACATTCCTTATCATACCAATCGCTGTTTTTGTCAGTTGCATTTAAGTATATTTTCTTTTCCATACAGCCTCCAGAGTTTTTTTTAAATACTCATTAAACACTTTTAAGGCATCAGTGCAGTTATGACTGATTAGATAAGTAGCATGATTTAGCAATGCTAACCCCTCTGTGGAATAAAGTGCGTTTACATATGACTGTTCCAGATCACAGTTCTACATATATTTTTCTATGAACTCATCTCTTTTATCACCATTTTCAGAACTAATATTTTCCTCAGCAAAGTTGAAATGTAGCTCAACAGGTAGGTAAATGATTAGATTCTAATCTTTCTGAAACTATCAATTGCAAGAAGAGACAACGAAGGGAAAAATATCCTTAATTAATAAAAAAAATAATCGTTGACACTATTTCGTGAATCAGATATATAGGTATAACTTCTTCCATCAAAAATTTTGCATCGCATGAACCATTAAGGATGTATAAACCAAGTGCAGTACACACATTTAACAAATATTTTTCCATAACTGTTAAAACACATTGTCAGCTGATCTTCTGGTAGAAGACCCCGAATGACTACCAGCATTGACACCATAATCATCACTGTCATTTAACATGTCTGGCGAAACACTTGCTGTTCTACTGTTCAGATCACCAGAAATCATTACATAAGCATCTTTATATTCAAGCATGCAATCAAAAATACATTCTTCCAGTGGGCTAATACCATTTGCCAATGTCAAAACGTATATAGTAAGGTGAACCTTCTGGTGGCACATAGGAACACATATAAAACATCTTCTGTAACACCAAATAAGCATTTGTCGATTAGAAATACAATTGTATTGGAATAGTTCACTTTGATTTCACGGATAAATGACAAAAATTCAATTTTTGTTACACAAATTATTTCCCCTGAATGTCTGCCTTGCTTACTAAATTTAATAGCAGGTTTGCTGAATACTGTGTTTCCAGTGAAAACACACAACTGCACATGTTCAACGAATGTCTAAACCAAGCGTACAAAGCCAAATTCAAACAAAGACGAAAGGAAATCTCGACAAGTAAGTTTGGAAAGAAGACCATTAATATTCCGGTGTAAGAAGAAAATATCTTTTATATCAGTTTTGTTATTTGAATATACATCATCCCCTCTGTTATGCATACATATATTAATAGAGGCACTCGGTGACATTGTCTCTGGAGTTGTACATTTTTCTTTTCTCTGTAGAGACAGGTTTTTACCAAGCTGGTTTCCAAAACAGTTAACGTCTGTAAAAATATCAAAGTCTGTCTTTGGGGATATACCCTCGTCAAAATGGGAACAATCACGATGTACATTACTAACAGTATCTTTGTTTTGAGATGGCCCCTTGATTACATTTGACCTATTGTCATTCAAGAAGGTATTATAATAATAATTTTTCGATGCCCCCTGATCACAATTTTCCATAGCAACACCATTAGTCAACAAGCAATGCTTAGTATTAGATATTTGCTCTTTTCTCTTTTCCGTCAAACAGATCATTTTTTTCATCACACACAAAGGCAAATCATATTCATTCATACAATCAGTATCACATACCGAAGCAACATGTTTACAAGTAGAACAAAACGCTTCGCTTCCCCCCCCCCCCTCCCGACCTCTCAAAAAAACCGGTTTTTACATGTTCACCCAGTGCACCTTCACAGTGTTAAGGTCACTGTCCGTGTTTCTGTA
>JADBJO010024938.1:14220-16720 GCA_016801955.1 Conus betulinus
ATAGAAGAGAGATGATTGAAAAGCCAACGCCTGGAGGACAGACAGAAGAGAACGTAAGCAGAAGGATATTATCAGTACAGAAAGTGTGAGTGCCAAGTCCTGCAGGTTTAGGCCCAGAAACAAACTCTCATCCCCCCCCCCCCCCCCCCCCCCCCCCCCATTTACGAACATTTTTTTTTAAGGTTAAACAAACAATATTTTGCGTGATTGTGTGACAACCGTATAAACTGGCATGCGAAGTGTTGCTGTTTCCATTTATGCATGTTGCCGTTTAACTGCACCTCTTTTGAAGTCCCCGTAACAATTTTTGAAGACGGAGTTGTTGTGCAGTCCGCCGTTTCTCCAGCATTATGTTCAAAGTATACAGGAACGGATTTAGTGCTGAATTGAGCGGCAACACAAAAAAATGGCCATTCCAACGTTGACATTCTCTGGAATGACGACGCCACTGCAGTCAGAACCCACACAGACCACCAGGAAACCAGCACAGAAAATCAGACACTGCAAGGGACAGGAGGCGCCTGGCGATAGTTGCTTCTTTGAATTGCACACTGTCAGTGCCCAAGCCTCGCAGCTTTGTTAACTGACTAGATTTAGTGCTGCTCCTTACTGACCAGTAAATAAGGAACTGACCCACGCCAACCGTGCTGAAGAGGATGAAGTTACAGACGATCATGATACTAAAGGAGTAAACGTGACCAGGAAAGTCAGCTGTGGTGACAGGCAGTGGAAAGCAAAGACCTGTCTGCTGGGAAAAACTCCCAGTGTGAGGTCACAGGGAGCAGAGGTACCGACGCCAGGGTGAGTCCCAGTGTCCACACGATGGCGCAGGCTATGTGAGTTGATTTGGCCCCAAAGTGGATCTGACTGCAGGGAAATCGGAGCACCAGGAAGCGATCCAAAGTGATCAACCAGATCAGAAATGCTGATACTTCACATGATAAGAATAAAAAGAAACCTGCAAATCTGCAAGCGACGCTCCCCCTCCACGCAGTATCATTCCAAATGTAACTTTGTGCATAAAATGCCGTCTGCAGCGCGCTATGAAGATTGAATACACTCCCATCAAGAAATCCGAAGCGCACAGATGAAGAACAAATATTACGAAAGAAGTCTCACTGTTTCTTAATAAAAACCATGTATGATAGACAATCCCGCCAACGTTTCCCAGACCAGCCAGCACAGCAAACATTGTAAGAGCATACCGGAAAACACTAGACTTCAGCAAGCCATCACAGGACGAGATAGCATCAGACGGCGCCCAACATCTACCTCGGAAATTGTCTGGTAAAACGACAGGACAACACAATTTCATGTCATCTGCAGCAACGTACCTGAGGTTTGCCATGGGTTTCATGACAAGTGGATTGAAATCAGTTATAGGGCTACTCTGTAAACTGAAAAACTGAAGATTATGAAATAACCCTTGTCCCCAAAGTACTCTTACTTTGCTCCATGTTACGTCTAACACTTGCAAGTTTGGCATAAGAGTTGACAGGATGCTCATGTTCAGAGAATTAGCTTGGACGTGGGACATATTGAAGACCTGCAGTGACGGATGAACATAATGTAGAAGGGCACCAGAAAACCCATCAGCCATAGGATTACCTGCCATATTTAAACTTTCGAAGTCGACGCATTCCTACAAAGTGCATAAAGTTGACAGAATGAAGTAGATTCATAGCAAGATCCAAACTGTGGAGATTCGGTTTAAAACAACTTTGTCTAGAGTCTTCCATCCACATGCCTGCACGCCGAGATGGACCAGCATAGAATTGTGAATGATGTCACTTACAGATAATCCACTCCTTGGGACTTCCAGGAAGCGTATCTGTGGGAAAGATTTGGCAGAGAATGTGCGGTTGCAGGAGAAGGCAAGACCGTAACAAACACAGGATTCTGGACAAGTGAGGTCGCATATCAGTTCGTCATCATGCAGAGGGACATTGTCGCAGCCCGTCACACAAATGATTCACGTGCAAACAGATTGTTTTATGATTGTCACGACATCGATAGAACCCTGGGCACGTCTTGAAATTCTCACAGTCAGCCTCGTCCTCATGACCTGGACAGTCGATCATGTCATTACACCTGACATATACAGGGAGACAATAGCCGTCATCATAACACTGGAAATGAGTGTCTGGGCACTGCGTGTGTGTCTTCTGGTAGAGCAGTGACAGAGAACCCTCCAGGTCTGTCAAAGTTGACCACAGCTGGGGGCTTAGTTCACCAACTGTATACCTCGCCGTGTAACATTCTCTTCATCGATGTTTGTCACGCAGTCTCTGATTCCATCACACCGTTTACCCCAATCTACACACTGAACAAAAAACAGCTAAAAACTGATTTCAAAAGTGTAGCACACATACGCACACACACAGACACACACACAGACACACACACACACACACACACCACACACACACACACACACACACACACACACACCACACGCACGCATGCACGCAACGCACGCACGCACACGCACACGCCACAC
>JADBJO010024938.1:21720-24476 GCA_016801955.1 Conus betulinus
GTCTGTATTTTATGTATGTATTGCTGTGTCCTGTTGTCTTGTCTGTCTGTCTGTCTGTCTGTCTGTCTCTCTCTCATCCCTCTTCTCATCTCTCTCTCCTCTCTCCGTCCTCTCTTCTCTCGTCCTCTCTCTCTCTCCAGATGATTGCCGTCATAATTTTCTCCATTTTTTCCTTGCTGCCTATTCCCTAATTTTCCCTTTCTCCCTTTATCTTTTCTTTCCCTTATTGCGGGTACTTTTCTAATCTTCTCTTTTTCTTCCCCACAATGTTGTTGCTGACTATGAGCGGGACTGGGTCTCACAGGGCCATGGCTAGGGCGGTCAGAACATTGTTAGATAACTAGTAACGGTAGCCGTGCGGGAACGGGGGGCCCGGGGAGGCCTGATACTCCGCGCGGGGGGGGGGGGGGGCCCCGCGAAACCGCAGGGAAGAAGAAGCAAGAAGAAGAGAGAGAGAAGAAGAAGAAGAGAAGAGAGAGAGAAAGATAGAGAGAGAGAGATAAAAGAAAGAGAGATATAGAGAGAGAGAGAGAGAGAGAGAGAGACTGACAGCCTGACTTTGACAACTTAAACACTTAAATTTTATTGATAAAACATATATACATGTGTCATTTCAAGGGATAGCAAAATGGGATCATAACCGTTTTTACACACAGTCGTAGTTCCGTCCCCCCGGCACGCACCATCGACATTCAAATGAAGGCAGCCAACGAATAAATTCTTGAAAATTACAAGTTTCAACAGGATCTCATAGTAGCACGCACCAACAGTTAAGCCTCGATCAGCATTTTTTCGACCGTCAAAAAATATTGTCCACCTGATGACATTTCTGTCGATCATAATCAATCATCAATATCCCTAATTATAGAGGCCAGTGATCAATATTGGTAATCCCAGTCATCATTATCATTTTTGCATATTTATTCTCAATGTTCGTTTAATTCGACTTTTAAATCGTGCGTATCCGTCCTTAAAAAATCTCCCGTATCCTATCCTCAACCATACCATTCAATAATAATTGATCAATATTCATATCAGTCATCCTTCCCTTTTCCCTTCACTTTGTCATTGAAATCTTTGGTCATCCAATAAAAGCTCACTAACATATATTATTTGCCATCTGCTTGTGACTGTCTGCCCGATCATTCATCAGTTTCTCCGTTAATACCTGCGATCCCTCAATCATTATTAAATCAACGTTTAACGAGCATACCAATCCATTAACTTTGTCAATGACCCTACTGGAATATTTGCGAGAGCATTCCATCCATTCATCCCCCAATCATTCAAATCATCACTCTTTCACATGTGCATGTACTGGCACAATCTCTGTCCATTCTCTTCATCTCTCTCTCTCATGTATTCGTCACTCTCTTCAACTGTATCACTGTAACATCTACTCTTCTTTAAAAAAAAAAAAAAAAAAAAAAAAAAAAAAAAAAAAAAAAAAACATTGTACAGAAAACCGTGAGACTTTCTTACAAGAGACATTTCATCGGCAAGTACATGACCATTACACTACGACACACTTCCTTCACCATTATTGATGGCATTCACATTTTCTCTAAATATTTCAGCACCACCCTGGCCATTTCAACACAAGACTATGTGACTCGTCTCCAATAGCTCCTCCTCACAAGCCGGAACATAATAAATGCCTTGCTAAAAACATTCCCTATCCCTTCTGTATCTCACAGTTTATGCACCCTCATTGGAACAAGAAATGTCGAATCTAAAGAATCTAACAACGACAAAGCTGCCTTTCTTTCTGACACCGTGATGATCTTGTAATCCAAATAATGTTTCTGTTCGTAGGAAACGATCTGCTGGAAAAGCTAGAATACAGCCTTCAAGAGCTTCTGCTGATTCCAGGTTTATAATTGCACCAAAATTGTTGTCCACATGTGCATGTTTTTTTTTGTTTTGTTTTTTTTTTTTTGTTTTTTTTTGTCCGCTAAAACTTTGAAAATCTTTCAGATTTTTACCTAAGTCTCTTTAACACCGACAATCACCACTAACAACTCACAACTGACCAAAAGTTAGTTCCCCGATTCGCTAATAACCCTTCTTTTATCTGGACAAAGTTAGTTCCCCCCCCGTTCCGGCTGATACCCTTCCTTTTTCTTCAATTTTTTTTCGGCGTCCGCTGAAGTGCAACGTTTGGCCAGAAACCTCCCCTAGCGTGTTCACGTCGTGAGTTCTCATCTTCTCCGGCACACACGCGCAGAGTAGCCCACCACCAACCCCCACAACGTATGTGGGCCAAATGTAGTATTAGAGCCTCACCTTTGACATTTCGCGATATTCCAGCAGTGAACAAGTCAACTGAAGCCCAGAAACATCCCCTGCGAGTTCAGTCGGAGTACGTGGAGTTCTCCATCTTTCCAGAGCGCAGAGTGGTGGTAATGTAGTATGGTTTTGCCTTTGACATTCGACGATTTTCTAGCAGTGACAGCTAAGTTGAGTCGACAAAAAATGTATCACTCTTTTTACATCTAGTAGTGTTTGTCGATATAAGGTTATGTATGAGAAAGGTGGCGAGATCTGTACGGCCTCTAAGTGTCTGTGATATGACACAGACGTTTTTCTTTGGCGTCAGAACTGTTGTGCTTATCACCATGCCTGGTTCCACGTGGATAGCATATCCAGAGTAAACGGCCATGGGAAGACCATGTGACCAAACTGTGTACATGCAACAGCAAGGAGTGGCCTGTGAGGACGTAGTTGTATGGGGTATCAGGCCCCATGCCAGAGGA
>JADBJO010024939.1:0-24476 GCA_016801955.1 Conus betulinus
AAGCAAAAAGAGACAATTGAGGCTACCAATTAAAAACAAACAACCAAACAAAAAACCAATGATTTGTCACTATTGAAAGACTTCTGTGTCAAGAACTATATCACTACATGTCATTTCAAAATGTAGGTAAAGCCATGTATTGGGAATTGTGTTCATTGATCAGTTCGGACAATATCGATGGCAAATTTCTGAAAACATCTGCAAGGGAGATGAGGGGCAAGGGCGGCCACTCTGAACTAGATAAAACAGCAAGCAGCCCTTGTCTCAAACCACCAGCGATCACCTGCACAACCAGACAAGCAAGGGAGCTGGGGAGAGAGGAGGGGGAGGAAGCGGGTGAGGCAGGCTTGCATCACAGGAAACACCTGGCACACTGCAGGGAGACTGTGAGAGGGGGAGGGGGGGGGGGGGGGGGGGGTGAGGGATGAGGGTAGAGACTGAAAGGGACCTACTGCTTATCCTACTTGAAGTTTGTATGACAAAGACGTAGAGAGAGAGAGAGAGGGGGTGGGGGGAGAAGGGGAGTAGATGGGGGTGTGTGTGTGTAGAGGATGGTGAAGTGGTTAGCGTCGCGGACTCCCGGCTGGAAGGTCGTGGGTTCGATTCCCATCAGAGTCCTGTAGGATTTCTCTGTTCTGACTGGCTCTTACCCCAGAGTTCAGTTTGCTACGGGCTCAGTTGGGAAGACTGGAACCACACACAGTCGAGTTTGCTGGTTGATGCCGGGATATATTATGAAGGAAGTGTAGAGTACAGCCCTATCATGCAGTCTCATACCGGAATGGAAATCCGTAGCATCATCTTAATCATCCTCATTCTCATCGATCAGCATAAAAAAAAGTCTCAAATTCTGTGGACCTTCATGCCCTGCTCTCATGGTGACCTCAATTTTGATGTCCTCTCCACGCCTGTGACCTTGGTTTGGTCACTGGTATTGGCGAGTCCATAGGGACTGTCGTTGGATGGAAGTGGTGGCACACTCCGGAGGGAGAGCTCACTCACTCACCGGCTCCGTGACTAAGCAATTATTGTCGTCAGTAGGGGCTTAGTAGGTGGTGTGTCCTGCATATGTTGGAACAGAACAGGTGCAACTGAACACCACCGAAGTGACTCAGCAGCAGTGCAGTGTCTCCTCCAGTGGGTTGCCTCTTGATGACTTGACATTGACTGCTACCTGTGGATTGTCGGTGCCAGGGCTGCGACGGGACTGGCCGGGCTGTGGCTGTGGACGGGTTGTAGGAATGAGACAATCCCCGCATAATTATGCAGAGCATAACAACATTTTGATGTAGCTTTGGTGTTCTAGCCTATGTCAGTTGGCCTGACAGCCTTAACTAAGCCGAAGTGGTGTGACACAGCACTAAATTTGTTTAGATCATGTGAGTCAAACACAACAGCTCGTCCTTATCAACGAGAAACAGTCTTCTAAAGCGTCATTAGACTTTGGCATTTTCCAGGGTACTGTGCTAGGTCCAGTGCTTTTCAAAATGTACGCAATGCCCCTGAATGACAGTTCTGTCCATTATGAAATGTTTGTCGATGATACTCAGCTTGACCATTCTGACATGCCAGATAACTATGATAGTCTCCTCAAATATCTTCAAAATGATGTCTCTGATATTAAACAGTGGATGTCTAAAGAAGACAGAGCCCATACGTCCAGTCTCTACCAGGACAGTTTCGATGAAGGCTGTCACAGTAGACCAGACACACAGTTACCTGAAGCGTCTGCCAAATTCAGGAAAAGGTCGTCGTTGACGACATGAGTACAGCAAAGTCACTACGTAAAATGTAGTAGAAAATCTCAAGGCTCGCATCATAGCAAGGAAACTTGCAGGAGACCTTGACAACAGACAAATCCTCCTTTCCCAGTCAAAGAGGCCATTGAACAGGCGAAAGTACATGGGGAACACGTGGCCACCATCGCCTATGAATTATGTGAAGAATCCAAAAGAAAGAAATAAACACTCGCTGTAGTAATAGAGTGGCGTGTTATGATTAGGTGATCCAGAATATTGTTGTCATTTAGTTGCCTTTGCTTCTTCAACCACTATTTTGAACGGTTAAGTCTTTCGATTCATGTCTGTTTCAAATGGCTGGAGTGAGTGGCATGTCATAATTTAGTAACCTGGAATGTTGTTACCATATGCTTTTCTTTGCTTCTTCAGCCCTTATTTTGAATGGTTAAGTCTTTCAGTTCATGTCCGATTCAATAGCTAGACTAGGGCGAGTTCTCTCTTCTTTTCTCTTTGCCAGATTCTCAAGGCCATGCTTTATCTTCCCAGGTTGTTTCAGTGACCGTATTCCACCAAAGGGGGTGAAAGATTTGTTTAGTTTTAGCGCGCGCGCGTGTGTGTGTGTGTGTGTGTGTGTGTGTGTGTGTGTGTGTGTGTGTTTTCGTTTGTTTGTGTTTTTGCGTCTTCTGCTCCTAAACTTCTCTATGAAATTGCGTTTGTTGTTGTCGTCAAATTCAGTTCAATTCAATTCAATCAACTTTATTGTTCATCGGAAATTTTTCTTCTGCTCCACCTCATTCGCAAGTACACAAGACCTTACAAAGAGACATTATAAATCGTGACATAAAGGCCTGCGTTAGTACATGTATTTGTAGATACATCAACACTAACCACCACACACACACACACACACACACACACACACACACACACACACACACACACACACACACACACACACATGCGCGCACGCGTGCATACACACATGAATAAACATTAAATCCATAAGACAAAACATTACATAGATTATAAAAACAGTACATAAAAAAACACAAACTCACCCGCACCAATGCCCAAACACTAAAACACACACCCACATGCGTACACCCACCCACGATATAACACCCCCCCCCCCCCCACCCACCCACACACACACACACACACACACACACACACACACACGCACGCACCCCCCCCCCCCCCCCCCCCCCACACACACACACGCACGCGCGTGCGCGCGCGCGCACACACACACAGAGTCATAGTCACAGTGAAAGCATGGTATTATTGCAGACTGAATTGTTCATGTCTGAGAGACAAGGGTCATGGCAGTCAATCACAGGCTTTAGAGTTTAAAATCTTAATGGCACTTGGTATAAAGGACTTCTTGAAGACATTCTTCTGTGATATGGGCATTCTGTAGCGTCTTCCTGAAGGAAGTTTTCAAAGTGGCCGTGGAGTGGGCGTGAAGGATCAGAGGTAATATTCACAGATTTCCTGATTACAGAAACAATGTAGACTTCTCTGAGAGCAGATTGCTTATTGAAAAGGGTGCTTTAGCTTAACTTTTTTCCCCCTTCTTCTTTTGATGGTTTATGTAAACTGAATAAGACAGGGAAATGGTAACTTCCATAATGAAGATATTTCTGTACTGATGCCTGCTATGAATGTTGGTCTATGAGAGCAAAGACAATGACGCTGTCAGTGTCACCCTGCCGCCCTGTATGTGTTGGAGATGATGTTGTCAGTGCGCTGAGAGGTACTTCATCCAACATTTCTTCCAGCTTAATTCTTTGAGAGTTGGTATATTGCTGATTCCAAAATTTTCACCATGCATTAATATCTCCTCATATATTTATAGAGTCTCCAAATTCATCTTCCATTTCCTCAAGAAAGGTCCAAGCCGTTTTTTGATGTGTAGGATCCTGGATGCATGTATGTACTAAAAAGCACAGGGCTTTTCTGATTACCATCAGGTCTTTCCAGCCGCACACCCAGTAATTCATGTGGTCTGCTACACCTTTTTCTAATCCTGTCTTAGACAGTGTGTTTTTAGAGTTTTTTTTTTTTTTTTTTTAATTATCATAGCTCGTCCTCGTCCTACATGCTGTTGAAAGATCATGAAGTTGTCCAAATGTAATGTTCTGTGTATGGCACTTCTAGTTTCGTGTAGACAAAAAACATCAAAGTCATATGCTAGTTTTTCAAGCGTGGAGATCCCTTTTTAGCGCTGCTGCAGTTCAAGTACAAATCCTGAAGTATTTCACGAATAGTGTTTCAAGCTTTTGTTACAATCCTGCCTAACCGTCTTCTTCTCCCACCACTTTTACAATGACGATCGAAGTATGCAGAATATCCAAGAGATCTCAGGTAGGCAACTTGAATGATCGGACGTATCATTTTATTCACCATCTTATCATTATCACCATCTTATCATTATCTGATTCAGCTTCCTTTGAATTTCATACTTTTGTAAGTCATACTTGATTATTGACAGTATCTCTAAAAGTTTTTTTTTTTTTTTTTGGGTGCCTTTTTTTTCTCTGAATCATTTTACTTCCCACTGCCACTCCAACCCCAAGGCCCCTTACATTTAAGTTTCTTTTTTTTTTTTTCAGATCGATTTTTGTGTTTCATTCTAATTAATGTTGTCTTTTATTTTACTTTATTTGAAAAACAGAACAGTTAAAAGATTATCCGGTTCTTATCACATGGTGGTCACGTGATGCGCGGGATGTTCCAATGTTTTGGTGGCGTTCGTTGTTCATTTCAGTCCAGTTCGTTGTCGTGGTCGGATGTCCGCAAGTTGCTCAAGAATGGAAGCAAGCACCGTGTGTCATCTACTCAACCGCCACACATGGAGGTAATCCTTGAAATTGATTTTTGTGTTTGAACAAAATGGTGATTCTCCGTGTAAAGTCAGAAGAAATGCTGTAGATGCTTCGGTCTCTGTCACTAGATATCATCAGCCTTGCTGTGACAGTAGTAGGTGGACACGAACAATGAACGAAACATTGATCGAAGAACTACTGTTTTAGTGATGATGGCGGTAAATGCTCAGGTTTTCCTTCCATCCAAAAACAGGGTGATGGGGTCTGATCTGTTTGTACTAAAACAAAGCAAAACGAAGTTTCATTGTTAATGTCAACATTGATCGATCGTTCGCCCCGACTTCTCTTCGTCATTAGCTCGTAGTCGTAGTCTTTGTTCTTGACCATCTTCACCACGTGCTGTGGTGGACATAAGACCGGCCTTTCCCGTGACCAAGGTACATCGCAGCACACAATCATATTTGAACGAAAAAAAGAACTGAAAAAAGAATTGTCTTTATTTTATTTTTATAGTGTTTCCATATTTGGCTTGTTTACATTTATATATTTCAGTTGTGTGTACACATACATATGCGTGTGTTTTGTGTGGGGTGACATGGGGAAGAAGGACTTTTTCCAAGAAATTAACTCACCATCAGTCCATTCCAGATTCCCACATCTCAAGCCAACATGAAAAAAAAACAACTTGTAAAACAGTTGCATTCATTGGAAAGAAAGTTTTTGACTCAGAAAATTTGATTTTATTTGATTTTTTTGTTTTGGTTGCACATATTTTCTTGTTACTTAGTTTTGTCTCACTCTCAGTATGTAGAAAACTGATTTGATTTGATTTTCTTGTTTTGGTTGCACATATTTTCTTGTGGCTTTGTTTGTCTCAGTATGTAGAAAATTGATTTTGATTTGATTTTTTTGTTTTGGTTGCACATATTTTCTTGTGGCTTTGTCTCAGTATTAGAAAATTGATTTGATTTGATTTTTTTTTTTTTTTTTTTTGGTTGCACACATTTTCTTGTGGCTTTGTTTGTCTCAGTATGTAGAACATTTGATTTGATTTGATTTTTCTGTTTTGGTTGCACATATTTTCTTTTGGCTTAGTTTGCGTCAGTATGTTAATTTTTGTATATGTATTGGCAGCATAGTGTCGTGTGCCTGTCTCCAGAGTTGAGATTGTTCCCCACCCTCCCAAGCTGTTCCCCCAGACAGCATGGGCTAGCCCATTGTATGTGCCACCTCCACACCCAACCTTTACCCCTGCTGGATAGCACTGGCTTGGTTATGAATTTGTTTCACTGTCAGCTAGTCTCTTCCCTTGAACAGTTTTGGGCTGGATGGCAAGTCTAAAATGTCCACATCATCACCGAGAGCCCTTGCACACGAGAAAAATCATACACAAACACTGATTTTCAAAGCGATACATTAGTGTGCTTACATTTACAAATTGCTGTCAAGTTTACACAGAAGAATATTTCATTGTTTGCGAAAAAAATGTCTGAAGCAACAGTAATTCAATCAAATTGAAGCCTCTTGCCATAATGGATTAGTGATAGGCTTTTGGCAATATCCACATTTACCCCAGTGCAGTCTTCAGTTTGAAATTTGGAATTTTAAACAACTTTTTCAAACCAGCATACTATTGTAGAAGTTTGACTTTGAGAGAACTGCTTTTCGTGTTTCAGTCAGAAGAGTGCATGAGTAAATATGGATCTTGCAGTTGCAGTGTGAAATTCTAACATACAACAACAACAACAACAACAACAAAAAATGTAACAGCTCGAATTTTTCTTTGATGCTTAGACTTTCAGTAATGTGACTTTGAAGTTCACAGGAGAGTAAAACATGCTGTTTTTGTTTATGTTTTGATTCAGTTATTTGAACTTGAAATATTTTGATTACACACCACCTTGCAAATGTCTCAGCTACTTGAAGCTACTGAAGATTATTATTGTCACAGGCAACACCGAGTAAACCAAAGCCAAATCATCATTAGCTGGATGGGTTTCAAATTAATAGCAAAATTATACCTCAGTCAGCAGATCATATATGTGCACCACTATGGATTCACAAAAATACCAATTTTTACTTCCTATATTTCATGTCAGGCATATCCAGTGTTGTAAAGACATCAAAAGTCATTAGAAGAAATAGAGCAAGCTACATCAAGATACAGAGATCATCAACATTTAAATGCAACGTGAGATATCAAATTGGACACAGAAAAGGGTGTTCATCAAATTTGCAGAGCATGCTATTACTGCTATAATCACTCTGTTTTTTTTTTTTTTTTTTTGGGGGGCGGGGGGGGGGGGGGGGGGGGGGGGGGGGGGGGGGGGGGGGGGGGGGGGGCAAGGAAGGGGGTCACTTTGGACGTGAGCTGACTTATTTTACAGAAAGTTGCAAAATCATGTTATTGTTGGTAAGGAGTGAAACACATCATCATCATAGTGATCGTGCAATGTGTCTCAGAAGTTGACAGATGACAGCGACAGTCTAATAAGATTATGCCTGAGAAGCCTTAACCTGCACTGAGTTCCTGCGTCTGTGGGATATCTGACATCAAGTAGCAAGTGGAGCCACTGCCCAAAATGCCTGTGTCCATGTGTCCGAACATGAAATTATATGCATAAAGTAAAGATGGAGAGCTGTCTTCATTATTTAATTTAATACAAGACTCTTACTATTACACACCTTTTTAATCAGTGAAGAATGATCATTTTTACTCATAACAGTACCATGACATGATCAATGGTAGTCTTTCAGTATAGATTCTGAATTAAGTACAGGAAAAAAAAAAAAAAGGAAAACGTCATGCCCCAGAAATGGAACTTGAATTAAAGCCTTACTTATTTCAGTCATTTTTCTTTCTTTCTTTATCTCACATGATTTGATTCCACAATGGATCATACTCATTGATATGCCTCTGATGATGTGGAGAGAACACACACACACACACACACACACACACACACACACACACACACACACACACAACAGAAATGATTTTAATGAAACTCAGAAGAAAGAATATAGTCCTCAAACGAACACATTGTATTTTTGGTGAGGATCCATGACAGATGTCTCTGTTGTCCTCTATACTTTTCTGGTTTGACCTTTTTCTATCGCGTAAGCAAACTGGGATGAAAAGAATGCAGTATGCATTTTTTATTGAAAAGGCTGAAATAAGACCTTGGATCTAGGCTGTGAGGACACAGTGCTGTGGCTTAAAACTGTGAGGACACAGTGCTGTGACAACACATTGCTGTGGCTCAAGGCTGTGAGGACACAGTGCTGTGACACAAGGCTGTGAGGACACAGTGCTGTGACTCAAGGCTGCGAGGACACAGTGCAGTGACTTAAGGCTGTGAGGACACAGTGCTGTGACACAAGGCTGTGAGGACACAGTGCTGTGACACAAGGCTGTGAGGACACAGTGCTGTGGCTCAAGGCTGTGAGGACACAGTGCTGTGACACAAGGCTGTGAGGACACAGTGCTGTGACTCAAGGCCTTGAACCACTGCAAAGTTTGCTTTAGTCCAGCAGGCCTTCACACACTTTCAGATGGCTTCAGACTGTTCTCAGGTTCTGATTTATAACAGTGTGAATTCTGCTTTATACTTTGCTTTCCTTAAAATGGTTCATTTCTTGCCATTATTTTTATTTTTTTTTATATGTATTTGTTGCAAAAGTGGTCCCTTTGCTCTCCTCCTGCTCTCCCCCACCCCAGCTCCACAATCCCTGACCCCTTCCCCAGAAATTTTGAACAACCGGCCTGTCAGATTGAGGTCTGTTGTACCCCCACTCCCTGATTTATTTTCTACCTATGTTTAGAAGTCTGGAAGAAAATTTGGTGAAAATATATTTGAAAGCAACAGGTCTGTTCCTTCGCAATGTGAAAACAGGACCTCTGAAGGGCTGCCTGAGGTTTTTATCCCACTGTCCATCGCATCTTCCTATCCTTCCACTGCACTCAGAATTTTTTTCCCCTTGTCTTTTTTTTTCTTTTTTTCTAACCTTCAGGAAGTTGAATGCAAGGTGTGTGTGTGTGTGTGTGTGTATGTGTGTGTGTGTATGTGTGGGAGGGGGGTGTGGGTGGTGGTGGTGGGGGGGGGGGGGGGGGGGAGAGGAGGGGGGGCAAGCTTAATATCAATCCAGTGGGTCAACATCAATTAGTTTTCTTCTCATACTGACTCAGTGACTGATGACTTTCTTTAGCATTTGTGGCTTGTTCATAATTTCATCTACTTTTTAACCTATTCATTCATCGTGTGAAATCACTCTATCAGTTTGTATGAATTGATGTTGGTGTCATTTCCTTTGAAATCCCTGTTCTTGTTTCAGGACCTCAGTCCCACTGATCTGAGGCAGTACAACCCGGAGAATCCCATTGACTGCCCAGCCGGGAGTCGCTTCTTTGTGATGAAGTGTGACTATGACCCGTTCATCCACTGGTCCATCAAGTACAAGGCTTGCACCAGCACTGTGCAAGGAAGCAGGAAACTGAACCACGCCTTAAAGTTGAGAAAAGGACCAGTGTTTCTTATCTTCTCTGTCTGTGGATCCTCCCATTTTCATGGAATTGCGGAAATGACATCTTGTGTGGATTTCAGCGTATCGATTGAATTTAACAAAGAGTTTGTTGGGTTGTTGTTTGATGTTCGTTGGTTGTATGTCAAAGATGTCCCCAACACGGAACTTGCATGCATTCCTCTAAAGACAACAGGGCAAGTGCTGACCAAATCCAGAAACTGTCAGGAAGTCAGTTTGGAAGGAGGAATGAAAGTGATGCAGATCTTTCATGACTACAAACACCGTAGTAGTGTGTTTGATGATTGGAGTTACTACGAGAACAAAGAACAGGAGAGGAGAAGAAGATTTGCTGAAAAGACAGAAGGATGCTAGCTGTCTGCTATCGGCTGACTGTGTGTGAACATGACGCGCACTGTGGTGAACATGACACACACTGTGGTGAACATGATGCACACTGTGTGAGAGGATGCTGGCTGGCTGCTCTGAAGCACGTGTTGGCTTATGTGGGTTTTTTATGTGCGTTGTTTGGCACTGAAGTATTTCTGTTTTGATTTTTTTTAATGATCTCTTGTTATGTGGGACTGGGAGTGAGAAGTTGAGAGGAAAGTCTTCAGCACAGCTTAGTGTTGTCTGCCACAAGTTGTTGAGCTGCAGGAGTTCTCATTTGTGATTTTGATACGACATGTTCCAAGATTTTCAGTAATTTCTCATCCCCTGGATTTTGGGTTTGTCTGCAGAACTCTGCCGCCACTGTCCAATCTCGCATTTGTACAGAAATTTGTAGGTGACTGATAAATGCTGAGCCAGATGTTTGACAGGAGGGAGATGATCCTGTTTTCAAAGAAGTCCCACCTTCTGGAAGAGTTGCGTCAGGACTGAAAACCATTAGCATAGGGTTTAAAGAACTGGGACTTTGAAAAAAAATATGCAGGCAAAACACTGCAGCAGAAATGACATTTTTATTAACTAGAATATCTGCGTAACCTTAAAAAAAAAAAAAAGACACGGCAGCAGACAGCATGTTTGTATTAGAACATTTGCATATCATGTGTTTCCTTTTAAAGTGAACCTGTTTGACATTCTTGATGTTTTTTCAACATTCATGTGTTCCCTTGGATAGACAGTCCTCGCATACATTTTTTATAAACAACGCTGACATTGAGATACGTCATTTTGTATGGACACCTTGGATAGACAGTCCTCGCATACATTTTATAAACAACGCTGACATTGAGATACGTCATTTTGTATGAACACCTTGGATAGACAGTCCTCGCATACATTTTATAAACAACGCTGACATTGAGATACGTCATTTTGTATGGACACCTTGGATAGACAGTCCTCGCATACATTTTATAAACAACGCTGACACTGAGATACGTCAGTTTGTATGGACACTCACCAGTCTCTGTGTTCCCTGGAGGCACTGGAGAGTTGAGTGGCCAGGAAACAAAATCTTTTAGATCAGGGGATTTTGTTGTAGATCACTTGTATTTGAAAAGGTGGTCCAGACATCATGTAGCATTTGCTACGCTTATTGATGCTTGTTTCAGACATGTGAAAACTGTTGTAGTTGTAATCTGTAACATCAGGTTTTTGATTGATTGATTACTCCAGAATAGCTGACCAGAGGCAGTGATTTGGTGTCAAGGATACAACGTTTTGAGTGTAATTGACAGCATGATAATCCAAAGTTGTAAAATATGCATTATTCATCATACAAGCACAAGTATGTGGCTTGTACGTAATTTTTTCTTTCTGGAAAATTTGGAGTTTGGTCCTTGGCTTTGAAATTCTTGTCATGTCCTTGTGTTTATTAGTGCATGTGGGAAACCTACACAGACCTCACATATTTGGTATGTACTTTTTGGTGTTGATTCTTCCTCTCTCCCCCCCCCCCCCCCCCCCCCCCTACCCCCACCCCCTACCCCATCCCTCTTCTCTCACCATTTAATTATCTGTGTGAGTGGAACTGGGAAAGCGTTGTGAGGTGTTGAACAAGGCAGCGTGGTTTGAGTAAGCTCATTTTTCATCAAACTGCTTATGACCATGATTCAGCTTTTTACAGATTGCATTAGAAGCCAGTGTCTAGTTGTTTCAGGGACTGATTGAACAAGACTGATCTGAAATTATAGTAAAACTTGAAAAGAAACATTGGCTCTCTCTTTTTTCTTGCAAAATGAGATCAGATGCCCTTTTATCAAGAATAAGATTTGCCGCTTAGAATAAAAAAAAAAAAAAAAAACCCACTGTCATGAGCAGTTACACTAGCAAAGGTGGTTTAAATTCAAAAAGTGTTGATTTGTTTCATAATGATCTATTAGCTGAATATGAAGACATTCAGTTTAGCTGCTTGTACCTCATTTTGTCAGTTGATACTAAGTTTTTACCCAAATCACCCCTCAGTCTTTCTTCATGTAGTGATAGTCTGGCTGAATATTTTCATCGTTGTGAAAATGGCATGCTTTAACATCCTTCCAGTATTTTTCAATGTGTGTGTGTTTTTTTTTAAAAACATTTTCAATGAGTTCAAGCACAGCTGACCTGACTGGCCTATAAATATACAAATGTATTCTGAGTCGGGTTCCCATGTTTGACTGTTACTGGTAACGGGATGTACCTGACAACCCTATGAACTGGGAAGGAATCAAATGATCCAGCTGATTGGTGCCTAGACATTTTTTAATGGCTTTAGAAATGGTTTTAGATTTTTTTTTTTTGTTTTTGAAAGAATTGGAGGTGCTGTTGGGTGTGGCTTTTAACTTTATGCTAAGTCTGTTGAGCTTTTTACCTAAGCCATACACAAATGACTCTGAGGACTTTGGTAATTTTTGACTGGTGTATGTTTGTGTTCATAAACACATATTTGAGTTCACTGCGCGTGCATAAGGTAATATTGTTTACCGCCCGGCCGACTGCAAAGGGCCATATCAGGGCTGGTGTGCGTGTGTGTGTGTTTTTTTTTATGTGCTATGGTGATGAAGGATACATGCTGGTCTTGAAAGCTGCAACATTTCTTTTACAAGTGTGTGAATCTGGTCACATTCAACGCTCTTTGATGATTGCTACATTGTACATAAAAGTATGTCTACTCATTTGCCTTAAGACTACATTGTTGCAGTTTGTACACCTTACGTTTATTCTTTTCAGTGTTGTCAAGTCATGTTGCTTTACCACCCTGTCAGCTTCTCAGGCCACATCAGGGCTGACCATCTTCCTGGATACAGTTCTGTTGTTTTGTATGTGCAGGCACAAGCAGTTCTGAAAATAACACCTTTGCATCTTTTCTCTCTCTCTCAGTCTCTGTCTGTCTGTCTGTCTGTCTGTCTGTCTGTCTCTCCCTCTCTCTCTTTTGGGTAACGGACAATCCCAATTCCAGACATTACTAAAATACATTTGACAAGTTATCTTCAATTCTTTTCTATTCTAGCCGACTGTTTCACATATTTTGTTGTGCTGAATCACGTTTATCAAAGAACACATTCAACGCAGATGTGTCCATTCCCGGTTACAACACCGCGAGAATCGACCCCAGTCTACCAAAATAAACTGGCTTAATTTTAATCCTATATATCAGTCAGACTGTTACATAGAAACATTATTTCCTTAGAAGAAGACCATGTAGAATGTCTACAGGTCAAAATTACTCTGAACAGAAAGAAACCATTATCATCAGATTCAAGTACAGAAACCCCTGCCGATCGGTACTGGGTTGACAGATTTACTGAACTGCTGGAAGATGTAACATTTACTGACTATAAAATTACTCATCTCTTGTGAGTTTAACATTGATTTTGTAAAGCCCAAGCATCAATGGATTCAAACATTTTAGAATTTTGGACTTAATCTGTTGATTGAAATGCCCACATGAATTACTCCATCTTCTGAAACATTGACTGACCACATTCATGTCAACACACAACAGACATTGCTGGGGTATGGTCCTCCTGATAGCAGCTGCAGTGATCACTTACTTGTTTGTCTTACCAGGTTCAAAAACACCAAAAGTCGTAGGCCTGGACACATAGTCATTACCTCGTTCGTTCATTGACCTCTACTGCATCCCCTGAACTCTGACCTTGCTGGTTTCTCTCGACAGTGTTATTGTATGTTCTACTCCCCCCAAACAAGAGTTTCCATCCTCTAAAATCCAGGGAGGCGGAGTCCTCATAGCCATCCACACCAACATCCAGAGCGTAGTTACACCAGAGCTAGACACAGACTGCGGGATTTTCTGGGTCAAAATATGGACAAAGAAAAGATCTGTATACATCTGTGCATATTACAGGCCAAAGTCATTTGACAGTATCAGTCTCCAGCACTTCCAAACATCAGTGAGACGAGCATGTGATGTGTCAAATGGCAACCTGCTCATTGCTGGAGATCTGGACTTCCCAGGCTGGGACTGGCAGACACAGACCCTCAAGCCAGGTACCATTTCCATCAGCCTCCACAACCAGCTGATGGACCTGCTCAACGACATGGCCCTGGAGCAAGTTGTCCTTGAGCCAACGCGTTATGATAAGAAGGCTGCTAATACCTTTGACTTGATCATCACGAATGTCCCAGAGATGATCCCTTGAGTCAGTGTCCATGCCAGGCCTTTCTAACCATGACATTGTCTGCTGTGAATTGTCAACCAGACTAAAAGCGCTAACGCAACCGCAGCGCCAAATTCCACTTTACCACAAAGCCAACTGGGAGGGTATCAAAGAAAAGATGGCAACACTCTCCGATAGTCTGCAAACTGACACCAACAGTAGCATTGAGGAACAATGGAACAAGTTCAAGACCACCCTTCACTCCAGTATTCAAGAACACATACCTCATAAAACCTGTAAGTCAAGAGAATCGCATCCCTGGATCACCCCTGAGATAAGGAGATTGATAGCACGTAGAAACAGAACACACAAAAAGATGAAAAAAAAACAAAGAACTCCCGACCTCCAAGAGAAAGTACACAACCTGAAGAGGGAAATTCAGAGACTTCTGCGTAGAGCATACTGGACTTGGGTCCACTCACTCTTTACACAGTCAAACTTAGAACAAGACTCAGCTCCACCGTTAGATCAGTGAAGAAAGCCATCAACAAAGAAGTTTTGGACATACATCAAACACCAAAGGTCGTCATCTCATGGCATCCCACCACTCAAAGTCAATGGTAAGCTAGTCAGCGACAGCAAAGGCAAAGCAGAAGCCCTCAACACCCAGTTCTACCAGGCTTTCAGTGAAGGAAGAACCTACACTTATGAGGAATTTGAACAAAAGTGTAACATATCCCTGTTATCTTCCCCACATCCAACCGTGAGTGAGATCAATATCACCGTTGAGGGTGTCTACTGACTACTCAAGGACCTAAACCCAAACAAGGCCCCAGATCCCACCCCGAGTTCTAAAACAGCTAGAGAGATAGCCCCTGTTCTCACCATCACATACAGCACTTCTCTTAGCTCAGGTCAGATTCCCTCAGACTGGCGAGAGGCTCTGGTGACAACAATCTACAAGAAAGGTGATCACTATGACCCACGCAATTATAGACCCGTGTCCGTCACTAGTGTCCCCTGCAAGATTATGAAACATATTGTAGTTAGCAACATGATGCAGCATCTGGAACAGAACAACATCCCCTGCAACCAACACCACAGTTTCAGGAAACAGAGATCATGCGAGACGCAAACTGTTAGAATTTATGGAGGAAGTCACCACCAATCTAGAGCTAGGCAAACAAGTAGACGTCGTAGTCATGTACTTCGAAAAAGCCTTTGACAACGTTATCCACGACGTATTGCTGCACAAAATCGCCTGTTACGGAGTACGAGGAGCAGTGAACACCTGGCTCTACAACCTCCTCCACAACCGCCGCCAGGCCGTCACTGTTGAAGGGGTCATGTCAACTTTTTGTCCCAGTGAGGTCTAGGGTCCCGCAGGGCTCGGTAGTAGGTCCAGTCCTGTTCCTGTCACACATTACTGACCTTCCAGAACATGTTAAATCGGACACCCGGCTCTTTGCGGAAGATACCTTACTTCATCGGGCCGTGCTAAAAGCACAAGACCAGGTAACCCTCCAGGACAACCTGCATCAACTTAAAAAGTGGGAAAAAGCATGGGACATGTCTTTCCATCCCCAAAAATGTAATGTCCTCGTGATTTCAAAATGCAGAGAACACAAGAGTCACGACTATACCCTGCACGGACATGTACTGGACAAGGTCTCCACTGCGAAATACCTAGGCGTCACAATTCAATCTGACTGCAAGTGGAACACCTATATAAAAAAAAAAAACCACCTGTTCTCTAAAGCCAACAGAGCTTTAGGTTTCCCGAGAGCAACCTCCGGATTGGGTCAGAGAGCATCAAGGAAACAGCAATCAAGGCCCTCATATGACCTCTTCTGGAGTACGCCAGCTATGTATGGGACCCCCCCACCACCAACAACAAATCGACCAACTGGAAGCAGTACAGAGGAGGGCAGCTAGATTCGTCCTAAATCGATACAGGAACAAATCCAGCGTTGGCGATATGTTGAATCATTTAAACTGGCCCACCCCTAAGGAACGGCGCAGAACTGCCCGCTTGGGAATGCTTTTTAAAATTCACCGTGGACTGATAAATGTAAAAGCCCCAAACTTGAGACCCCAAACTAGAGCACGACGAGGTCACAACCAAGCCTACCACAACATCTTCTGTAGAACCGAGTATAGGAAATACTCTTTCATCCCACGTACCATCAGAGACTGGAACTCTTTAGAACCCCATGCAGTCTGTGCTCCTACCCTCGAGGCGGTCCTCACGAGGGTACGTGCCCCCCATTGATTGTACCTTCTTTTCGTTGCTGCGCGCATGCTTCCTCCCAAGAGTGACAGTAGCCATCAAAATGTTGATGTTGGTCGCTCAAGGGAAGAAGAAAGATGAAGAAGAATCTAAAATTAAACAATCAGTTCAAGCCAGTTGGGACATGCGTTGATGACACTGACTCCAAGATGAGGCTGATATAAGCAGCAAAACACATTTAGGTTGAGTTATGATCTTATAAAGATGGCTTCTGTTCTCTTTCAGCCTGAATCAGATGACTTGCCTTAGTTTATATTACATCCACTTGCTGTACAACAGTTTGTATTACATCCACTTGCTGTACAACAGTTTGGCAGAAAATGTTAACTCTCAAGTAGTGGCAGCATGGCCAAAATCTGATGCCACTTACTGAGTGAGTTTTGTGGCTTCACGGTTGGCCAGGGGTCGTTGGTTAATGTTTACGGCATTATGAAATCTGAAGGGCTGTGAAAAGAACAGCAAACCTTAAAGTGAATAAGACACGTTCTCCCCTGAAGTCGGAGTGTGGCTGCCTACGTGGCGAGGTAATCAAAAACGGTAATACACGTAATGTTCTCACTCCGAGCTGATACATTTGTACCATAGTGTTCAAGTACTTTGGCTGTTCAGAAGATCCCTGGAGTCTTTAAGCAAGGATACGACAACAACAACAGACACGTTCAGATGGATTCCCACTGATAATCAACTCCAGATCATGCGGCAGCCGGTTTAGCAGATCCTGTGGCCCATTCAGAGTGTTGGTCACCAAAGACAGGACATGTCGGGATGAGTGGAAAAAGGCACTGGCTACACTGGTGTTCAAGACAGGTCGCAAATTGAAAATATCTGCAAAGAACTACAGACCAGTGATCCTGACCTGTCTTGCCTGCAAAATCATGAAAAGACTAGTCAGAAGCAAGTGATGTCGAATCTTCGACAATGTTCTGATCATTGAAAGTCGACATAGCTTTGTACATAGTAGATCATGCACCACCCAGATGTTGGAAGACATGGATACCTGGACACACTTCATTGAGGAAGGATGGAAGGTAGACACCTGCATTGTCTACCAACCAAACTTTTGGATCAGTGTCCTGTCACTGACTTCTGGCAAATAGACTCAGCACAAGGCATAACAGTAAACGTCCACAGAGAGATCAGAGCCTTTTTGTCAGCACAGACACAGACGATTATTACTATTGGTACATGCTTGAAGAGGCAAAGGTTACCTGTGGCATTCCCCTCTTTGGCAGGGAAATGTTCCTGTCTTTATCAATGACCAACCCAACAATGTTAAAAGCAGTGTGATAATGTTTGCTGATGAAACTAAGCTCGTTAAACAAAAAAGATACAGAAATAAGTATCCAGAAACTCCAAGAAGTCTTAGATCGGCAACATGAACATATCGATTTTATTGCTATATAAGTCAATGGTTCACCCACGTCTAGAATATGGGAATAATCTAATCATATGGTACCCATATCTTAAACAGCAGTTAGTGTCTATTGAACTTGTGCAGTAAAGAGCAACCAAAATGTGAAAGAATTTGAAGGTATGAACCATCAAAACATTAAGATTGTTGAGTATACACTCTCAGTAAAGGGAAGGCGGAAAAGAGGTGATTTAATTGAGATATTTATAATGTTTCACAGCTAAGAAGATATTAACTTTGAGTAATTATTTTTGAATAGTAAAATTAGAAGTGGAGAGGCAAATAAGAGTACATAATCAATGCCCCAGTTCTAAGAAGCGTGCTTTGGGTATAGGGTTAACAACCAACGGGATTAACGAGCATACATACAAACTGTTATTTCATTTACTGTCTAAACCCCAGCTGGATCATCAGTGACTCCATACTTCGTCTGTCTTCAAAATTCAACTAAACACACTTATACACATGTGATGGTGTGAGGGGTAAGGGGTGTGCAGGTGAAGGCAGGTAGATGGTGATATCGTAGGAACCAAGGGACAGCAGCCAGTCAAGAAGACACAGAGGACAACGTGGAGTTTTTCTCCTTTTATTTTCCCTTCATGGCATGGGGCTCAAACCAGGAACACAGCCCTGGGAGCTCTCTCTCTCTCTCTCTCTCTCTCTCTCTCTCTCTCTCTCTCTCTCTCTCTCAGTACCCAGCGCACTGAGCACTCTCTCATGACACACTCTTGGGCACACTCCGGAGAACTCTCTCCAGTGAACGCTCTAGGCAACACTGATATCTCACGAGAAGAAGGATGAGTTTAACGTCCTCATAGCAGATTGCTTTTAGGGACAAGATATCGCCACAGCCAAGGCTGTGACATTTAGATGTTTGTCTTGACGTAGACATTGTAGACTGGCAGGTTGGGTCGAGAAGTCTGGGTTAGCGTCGGGTGGAGGGTCCCGGAAGGATGGCGCCGTCAGGCAGGAGCCTAGATGAGGCAGGTAGTTTTGGGACTGCCGAGCAGTCGTCTGAAGGTGGTTTGGTTGCGGTTGATGTTGATGATGTCGTTGTGGTGGTGGTTCCTCCAAGGCCGTCGTCAGGGCTACCGTGCGGCCGTCTTCATGCTGAGTGGCGACGGTCCTGTGCCGCATGAGGCCGACCCGGGAGACGTACGAGGCACAAGTCGCCGAGCCGTTGCACGTGGGTTCATGCCCACTCTGCGCATGAGGGACGTACCCCCCCCCCCCCCCCCCTTCAGCCAGGGGAGAGCCCTGCTAGCCGTGCAGGCCACTGGGTAGTTCGCAGAGTGGTAGCGTGGCTGGTGTGGAAAATGTGTCTGTGTGAGCCCTGAAAACAAACACGTCTCGCAACTTGTCAGGTGGCTGTGCTTTTTGTCAGTTCCCAAAACCGACATTGTTGTAGCTGTTGCTGAAGATCTGTTTATTTATCTATTCACTTGTTTATTTTTGCGTTGTCTCTCAAACCCCACGGTATTATATCTGGTGTGGATGGTGTGTGTTTGTTTCAGCTGTCTGAACTGCATTACTATAGTTGGTGCAGAGAGTGTTTTTGTACCATCCCTCATTTTGCATTTTATTCCTTGGGTTCTGAGGTTTTCATCGATATCAAATATGTTTGCATACTTTGAACGGACGGCGAGCTGGACAACACAGAAGCTGCGACAGACAGCACAAATTTTGTCATTTACTGTCTCACGAGGCCCATTTTGAGTGCGGCGCTGTGCATATATAGAGGCGCAGTGTGTGTGAGAGATCACCCTGCTGGTCGGTGGCAGAGATCAGCAGAAGGCACCCAGGTGGCAGATGGGTGTAGGGCGGCACAGATTTCCTTCCTCGCACTACGAGTGACGACGGGGGACTAGCCTGTGTCGCCGGGGACGGCTCTCGAGGCAGCATGACACTTGGCGACGAGGCGCTGCCACTCCGCGAACTACCCAGTGGCCTGCACGGCTAGCAGGGCTCTCTCCCCTGGCTGAAGGGGGGTGGGGGTGGGGGGTAGGGGGGGGGGAGGGGGGACGTCCCTCATGGGCGCAGAATGGGTATGAACCCACGTGCAGCGGCTCGGCGACTTGTGCCTCGTACGTCTCCCGAGTCGGCCTCACGCGGCATAGGACCGTCGCCACTCAGCATGAAGACGGCCGCACGGTAGCCCTGACGACGGCCTATGAGGAACCACCACCACGACGACGACATCATCAACATCAACCGCAACCAAACCACCTTCAGACGACTGTTTGGCAGTCCAATGACTACCTACCTCATCTAGGCTCCTTCCTGACGGCGCCATCCTTCCCGGGACCCTCCACCCGACGCTAACCCAGACTTCTCGACCCAACCTGCCAGTCTACAATGTCTACGTCAAGACAAACGTCTCCATGTCACAGCCTTGGCTGTGGCGATATTTTGTCCCTAAAAGCATTCTGCTATGAGGACGTTAAACTCATCCTTCTTTGCATGAGAGATCAGTGTTGCCTAGAGCGTTCACTGGAGAGTGTTCCCCGGAGTGTGCCCAAGAGTGTGTCATGAGAGAGTGCTCGGTGCGCTGGGTACTGAGAGAGAGAGAGAGAGAGAGAGAGAGAGAGAGAGAGAGAGAGAGAGAGATCCCAGTTCCTGGTTTGAGCCCCATGCCATGAAGGGAAAATAAAAGGAGAAAAACTCCACGTTGTCCTCTGAGTCTTCTTGACTGGCTGCTGTCCCTTGATTCCTACACATATCACCATCTGCCCGTCTTCACCTGCACACCCCTTACCCCTCCACACCATCACATGTGTATAAGTGTGTTTAGCTGAATTTTGAAGACAGACGAAGTATGGAGTTTCTGATGATGCAGCTGGGGTTTAGACAATAAATGAAATAACAGTTTTTGTATGTATGCTCGTTAAAACCATTGGTTGGTAACCCTATACCCAAAGCACGCTTCTTAGAACTGGGGCATTGATTTATGTAGTCTTATTTGCCTCTCCACTTCTAATTTTATTATTCAAAAATAATTACTCAAAGTTAATATCTTCTTAGCTGTGAAACATTGTAAACATCTCAATTAGATCACCTCTTTTTTTGCCTTCCGTTTACTGAGAGGGTATACTCAGCAATCTTAATGTTTTGATGGTTTATACCTTCATATTCTTTCACGTTTTGGTTGCTCGTTACTGTACAAGTTTAATAGATACTAATTGCTGTTTAAGATATGGGTACCATATGATTAGATTATTCCCACATTCTAGACGTGGGTGAACCATTGACTTATATAGCAATAAAATCGGTATGTTCATGTTGCCGATCTAAGACTTCTTGGAGTTTCTGGATACTTATTTCTGTATCTTTTTTGTTAACGAGCTTAGTTTCATCAGCAAACATTTTCACACTGCTTTTAACATTGTTGGGTTGGTCATTGATAAAGACAGAAACATTTCCCTGCCAAAGAGGGGAATGCCAAGGTAACCTTTGCCTCTTCAAACATGTACCAATGGTAATAATCGTCTGTGTCTACCAGCCGCTGTGGCGAAGTGGTTAGCGTCGCGGACTCCTGGCTGGGAGGTCATGCGTTCGAATCCCATCAGAGTCATGTGGGTGTTTCTGCCCCGACCGGCTCCTACCCAGAGTTGAGTTTGCTGCGGACTCAGTTGGGAAGACTGGGACCACACAGTTGAGTTTCATCCACTTAATGGATGCGTTTCTGAGAGTGTTGCTCAAATTTTCTGACCAACACTGCAGGTGCCTGTATCTCTCGGCCTGGTTGACGCCGGGATATATTATGAAAGGAAGCGTAGAGTACAGCCCTGTCATGTAGTCTCAGACCGAAATGGAAATCCGTAGCATCATCATCATCATCATCATCCTCATTCTCATCGATCGGCAAAAAAAAAAAAAATGTCTCAGATTCTGTGCCCCTTCATGCCCTGCTCTCATGGTGACCTCAGTTTCGATGTCCTCTCCCGCGTCTGTGGCCTTGGTTTGGTTCCGTCGGGGTCACCGGTATCGGCGAGTCCATGGGGCTGTCGTTGGACGGACGTGGTGGTGCCCTCCGGAGGGAGAGCTCACTCACGCCGGCTCCGCGACTAAGCAATTATTGTCGTCAGTAGGGGGCTTAGTAGGTGGTGTCCAGCGTATGTTAGATCAGAACAGGCGCCACTGAACACCACCGAAGTGACTCGGCAGCAGTGCAGTGTCTCCTCCGGTGGGTTGCCTCTTGACGACTTGACATTGACTGCTCCCTGTGGATTGCCGGTGCCGGGGCTGTGGGCTGTGGATGGGTGTCGGAATGAGCGCGTGGGTGCAAAAAAAAAAAAAAAAAAAAATTGTCTGTGTCTGTGTCTGTGCTGACAAGAAGGCTCTGATCTCTCTGTGGGCGTTTACTGCGATGCCTTGTGCTGAGTCTATTTGCCAGAAGTCAGTGACAGGACACTGATCCAAAAGTTTGGTTGGTAGACCATGCAGGTGTCTACCTTCCATCCTTCCTCAATGAAGTGTGTCCAGGTATCCATGTGTCCCAGCATCTGGGCGGTGCATGATCTATGTACAAAGCTACGTCGACTTTCAATGATCAGAACATTGTTGAAATTCGACATCACTTGCCTTTTGACTAGCCTTTTCATCTAGTTGCAAAGTGAGACGACTGCAGGCGGAAATCTAAACAAATCTTAAATAAATGTCAGCGAACCGCCCAGAGAAACGTGGACAAACGAGTCACAAGACAAAACACAACGCGTTTCGACCTCTTAGGTCTTCTTCAGGTGAAACAAATAACATAACGAAAATGCACTTAGCTTTGATCGCTTCAGAGTTGAGCGCAAGGACGAAAGGCGTTGAATGAGCTCATTCATTTTATTTTGTTTTATTTGTTTTTGTTTCACCTGAAGAAGACCTAAGAGGTCGAAACGCGTTGTGTGTTTTGTCTTGTAACTCGTTTGTCCACGTTTCTCTGGGCGGTTCGCTGACATTTATTTAAGATTAGCCTTTTCATGATTTTGCAGGCAAGACAGGTCAGGCACACTGGTCTGTAGTTTCTCTGCAGATATTTTCAATTTGCGACCTGTCTTGAACACCAGTGTAGCCAGTGCCTTCTTTCACTCATCCCGACATGTCCTGTCTTTGGTGACCAATACTCTGAATGGGCCACAGGATCTGCTAAACCGGCTGCCGCATGATCTGGAGTTATCAGTGGGAATCCATCTGAACGTGTCTTCTGTTGTTGTTGTCGTATCCTGGCTAAAAGACTCCAGGGATCTTCCGAACAGCCAAAGTGTTTGAACACTATGGTACAAATGTATCAGCTGGGAGTGAGAACATTACGTGTATTACCGTTTTTGATTACCCCGCCACGTAGGCAGCCACACTCCGACTTCGGGGGAGAACGTGTCTTATTCACTTTTAGGTTTACCGTTCTTTTCACAGCCCTTCGGATTTCATAATGCCGTAAACATTAACCAACGACCCCTGGCCAACCGTGAAGCCACAAAGCTCACTCAGTAAGTGGCATCAGATTTTGGCCATGCTGCCACTACTTGAGAGTTAACATTTTCTGCCAAACTGTTGTACAGCAAGTGGATGTAATATAAACTGTTGTACAGCAAGTGGATGTAATATAAACTAAGGCAAGTCACCTGATTCAGGCTGAAAGAGAACAGAAGCCATCTTTGTTTATAAGATCATAACTCCTGAACCTAAATGTGTTTTGCTGCTTATATCAGCCTCATCTTGGAGTCAGTGTCATCAACGCATGTCCCAACTGGCTTGTTTAATTTTAGATTTTTCTTCTTCTTCTTCTTCTTCTTCCCTTGAGCGACCAACATCAACATTTTGATGGCTACTGTCACTTTTGGGAGGAAGCATGCGCGCAGCAACGAAAAAAGAAGTACAATCACTGGGGGGCACGTACCCTCGAGAGGACAGCCTCGAGGGTAGTAGCAGAGACTGCATGGGGGTTCTAAAGAGTTCCAGTCTCTGATGGTACGTGGGATGAAAGAATATTTCCTATAATCAGTTCTACAGATGTTGTGGTAGGCTAGGTTGTGACCTCGTCGTGCTCTGGTTTGGAGTCTCAAGTTTGGGGCTTTTACATTTATCAGTCCACGGTGAATTTTTAAAAAAAGCATTCCCAAGCAGGCAGTTCTACGCCCGTTCCTTAGGGGTGGGCCAGTTTAAATGATTCAACATATCGCCAACGCTGGATTTGTTCCTGTATCGATTTAGGACGAATCTAGCTGCCCTTCTCTGTACTGCTTCCAGTTGGTCGATTCGTTGTTCGTGGTAGGGGTCCCATACACAGCTGGCGTACTCCAGAAGAGGTCGTATGAGGGCCTTGACTGCTGTTGCCATGATGGTCTCTGACCCAATCTGGAGGTTGCGTCTCAGGAAACCTAAAGCTCTGTTGGCTTTAGCACAGGTGTTGTTTATATAGGTGTTCCACTTGTAGTCAGATTGAATTGTGACGCCTAGGTATTTCGCAGTGGAGACCTTGTCCAGTACATGTCCGTGCAGGGTATAGTCGTGACTCTTGTGTTCTCTGCATTTTGAAATCACGAGGATATTACATTTTTGGGGTGGAAGGACATGTCCCATGCTTTTTCCCATTTTTCAAGTTGATGCAGGTCGTCCTGGAGGGTTACCTGCTCTTGTGCTTTTAGCACGGCCCGATGAAGTAAGGTATCTTCCGCAAAGAGTCGGGAGTCCGATTTAACATGTTCTGAAAGGTCATTAATGTATGACAGGAACAGGACTGGACCTACTACCGAGCCCTGCGGGACCTCAGACCTCACCAGGAGAAAAGTTGACATGACCCCTTCAACAGTGACGGCCTGGCGGCGGTTGTGGAAGAGGTTGTAAAGCCAGGTGTTCACTGCTCCTCGTACTCCGTAACAGGCGATTTTGTACAGCAGTAGATCGTGGTTTACCTTGTCGAACGCTTTTTCGAAGTCCATGACTACGACGTCTACTTGTTTGCCTTGCTCTAGGTTGGTGGTGACTTCCTCCATAAATTCTAACAGTTGCGTCTCGCATGATCTCTGTTTCCTGAAACCGTGCTGTTGGTTGCAGGGGATGTTGTTCTGTTCCAGATGCTGCATCATGTTGCTAACTAGAATATGTTTCATAATCTTGCAGGGGACACTAGTGACGGACACGGGTCTATAATTG